>LWDY01000071.1:0-13591 GCA_001624995.1 Puccinia horiana | reverse complement strand
ACAAAACAAAAACCAAAACAAAACAAAACAAAACAAAACAAAACAGACATATTGTTTTCTCTCCCTGGATCTTATTCTTTTCATTTAGGGCTTCTTTTCAAAGGTTTTTAGGAAAATAAAGAACCTCTTATCTTTCAGTCACCCCATTTTTATTTATCTCCCATATTTTATGCTATATTTATGCAAATTACTTCATATCCTTGCTACCTCTCATTTGCATCCTACCCTTAAACACCTTGCAACAAACACCCCCTTGATTATTACACTAAATGTTATCTATAAGAATTCGGACTTTACTTTAATTCTTCTACCCTTTTATTTACGTTATCACTCATCCACCTCACCTTATCCTTTACTGACCTCTTATACATATCTACACTCACTGCCCCTTCTTTACTTACCTTTCACCTACACACCTCTACTGTCTAAACCCCTCCCTCCTTTAGCTGCACACCTTATTATATACAAACAAAATCCCCCCTACTCATTGACGTAAACTCTACTGAACAAAAGCATGTTTATCTTTAGTGCCTTACACTATACTAAAGACCTTATTACCCCTCTCCACTCCTTCTGCATCCTCCCCTTACCTTTCCACACCTTTATCTTTATTACTATACAGGGCTAAGAAGGGTTACTTATTACAAGAGAATGAGTATTCGTACTTACAGTGGCTATACCCGGGTAGTGAGAGGGATACTAGTGCGCGAATAAATCTTATTAACTCAGCTGAAAAATCTATCTACCTTAACCCTTATCATTACTCTACCCTTTTTAATACATCTCCACCTATTTCTTTCTATTAAACATTTATGATCCCCCTGGGCCCCCATTTGGCCTATACGTATATATTTTAGTAAACAAAAAGTCTTACTTAGTCCTATTTGGACTACCTTTTAAAGTGGCATGTTCGTGTTAGGTTTATGTAAAAGGCTTATAGTACTTTAAAACAGGATCTTACCTTATCTTATCTTATTAACTGCCAAGGTGGAGAACTGTTTGAATTAACGAACCACAAGACTCTTATCATGTTTATAGGAGTTGAACCTATTCAGTTTTTATTACTTTACCACCCTCTGCTGACCCATTACATTACCCTGTGCTTATTTTTCCTCTTTTTACCCCCTCACACCCATTATCTCATATCTCGTATTTAGCGGCTAGGGTTTTATTTTCCCTCTACTACTCTTATCTCTACCTTTTAGCCGTCGTGGAAAGTATACTTGCAAACCATAAAGGATCTTATATACATATCAAAATGACCTTTTAAGTATATCATCCTTTTTTATCTATTTATCTCTAAATTACTGTGCTCCCCTACATATCCCCTCTCATGATATCTGATCTACCACTCCACACATTACTCACTTCTCCCCTATCTCTTTTTCATTTATCTATACATCCCCCGCCTCCTCTACACATCCCCTATTATAGGGATCTTCATGACGTACTTAGGTTTAGGACACCCTTGGTTCAGTTTTTAAAC
This sequence comes from Puccinia horiana, assembly GCA_001624995.1. Lineage (NCBI taxonomy): Eukaryota > Fungi > Basidiomycota > Pucciniomycetes > Pucciniales > Pucciniaceae > Puccinia > Puccinia horiana. Next base: position 12,105 of record LWDY01000071.1, on the reverse strand, counting down.
ACAGAAGGTTTTATAAATAAACACCTATTATTTTAATAGTATCCTTCATCTTTTTATTATTAAAGGATTTACTTTTACTTTTACTTTTACTTTTACTTTTACTTTTACTTTTACTTTTACTTTTACTTTTACTTTTACTTTTACTTTTTCTTTTACTTTTACTTTTACTTTTTCTTTTACTTTTACTTTTACTTTTACTTTTACTTTTTCTTTTACTTTTACTTTTACTTTTTCTCTTACTTTTTCTTTTACTTTTACTTTTTCTCTTACTTTTTCTCTTACTTTTTCTTTTACTTAAGAAAGGAAAGGAAAGAAAATGGTGTTATTACTTTCTATTTTCTTTTTAAGAAAAGGTTTATTAGTGTTATTTTAGTTTAGTGTGTTTTATTATTATCTTATTATATACACCCGTAATATCTGTATTTCCCCCCCCTATGTGACTCTATTATTCGGGTTGGACGTTACATAGCGCACTCGCCCTTATTATCTTGCAAGGGTTGCGTAACTAGTTTGTTCACAGTTGTACTAGGAAAGAGAGAAGGCTAGGTTTAGGGTAGAATCAGAGATTCGAACTCTGGACTAGGCACGCCACAAGTGCTTACTCTACCTACTGAGCTAAAACTACCTTTTACCTGTTCGATTGCGATTCCTCCTACCCTTTTTAAAGAAAAAAAAGAAATCAAGACATCTCTCTTAGTGTATCTTATAAAGAAGCCTTTGAATTACATTACATTTCTTCGAAATTGATCCTATCCTTTACACCTTACTTTACTATACTTTTATTTCTATAGCATTATTTATAGTGCTCATAGGAAGTTTAGTGGAGTGTGTTATCCATCACTAGATTCTAATAGTCTTATCCAAAATCCCTATCCTATTGTTAAATATCTTTACCCTCAGCTATTGTGTACCCCTCACCCCCCCTCTCCCGTACTAATAGTACACTCACACCCTCCCTCTCAAACATCTCCTACCACCACTCTTTCATTCGTGTTACCCATTTCTTTTTTAAGAAATCCTCACCTTACCCTTCCTCTCTCTCTTACCTGGGTTTTAAATGGATGGATGGATGGGAAAGATTATCCACCCTTCTTATATCCTTTATCTACTCCCTTTGATGGAATTATTATTATTATTATTATTATTATTATTATTATTATTTTTATTATTTATTAAGGTGTTGGTGCTTAATTATTAATTAGGCTGAGAAGGTGAAGGATTATAAGAAAGAGGGATAAGTAAATATCTCTCTTAGTGCACTACTATCTTGTATTTTATCCTCTTTAGCATTAGCACTACGATTACTCTTACCTTTATTAACCCTTTACACGTATTTTATACCCTCATTACCTATACATCATATCACCCTTATCTCTCTAGGGTTGAGCATTCATATGTATCCTCTTCATCCCTTATCTCTACTATATTAACAACATACGCACAACTTCTTACACAAGCTACTACTACAGGCCCTATTGTTCTCATATTACCTCTTATTATACTTTACATCTATTCTGACCGGGCCCTCTTTTAGTTTATACACTTCTACACTACACGATACTATCATTAACCTCATGAGAGTATTATACATAACCATTACCGAAACTCGGGAAGTACTGGAGAATTACTCATTTATTATTTAAAATGCACATTATTATTACTGCCTCTCTTCACCCCATTTAGTTCTTATTACTTTACATATCTTCCCCTCTACATCACATCCTTTAAGGCTGAGGTTTATTTTAAAAAATAAGGGGGAAGAAGATGAGTACATTATTTTATTATCCTTTCATATTAGGAATATGACAAACCTATATGATCCTCTTATTACCTCCTTTTCTTTTTATTTTATCCCTTATCTTTTTATCCCCTTCACTCACATTACTCTTACCCGTTGCCGCACATACCTCGATCCATAGAGAGCTCCTGATTCAAGTCCGACGTGATGATGATCTGTTACTTATTACTCGAAATGGGATACTGCTATACCTGCTCGACGTCTACCCTGTCCTATCGAGTGGACATTTGGATTGTTGCTTACCAAAGCCGTTCCGTGAATCATGATGATCATTATGAGAGGTTTCTGGGACCGCTAGCTATATGTTTATCACCTTTCTCTGTCTTCACATCTATACTGCATTACCGTTTAAAACTTACTTACACTATTCTTACAAATAGTATACCCTACGCCCTATCACCTACTTTTACCTCTACCCTTACAGCCTTGGGTTTAGGTTGTTTACCTTGTTTGGCTCTATTACTTATACTACTTATAGCTATACTTATTATAGCCTTACCTTAACTATTTTTACTTAGACGGTTTGGATATGGGAAGTGCCCCATAACATTATACGGTTGTTTAACACCTATCTCTTCTTATTATTTCAAATACACTGTAACCCTACAACATTATACATTACTACTTCTGTTGTTAGCTGTTTAGGATATCACCACTTACACTTAGTACTCTACATACACCCTCTACTCGTACTTTTACATTCTGTATCCCCTCCGCCTGCTCTTGCACTCCCGCACTTCTACCATACTCGACTGCCACCCTCAGTATAGCCATTAACATATGGGAAACCCTTTATCCTACTTAACTTATTGTACCCACTGATTTACTGAGTTTACTCTTGGGCCCCTCTATCCCCCCCGTTCTTTTATATTGCTCTGTTACTCGTTGAATATATCTGTTCAGAGCATGGATTATTTATGTCCCACCATTCTCTCTCACTGATCGTATGGGTCCTATTTATTAGTCTACCCTATACCATCCTTGCCTCCGTCTACTGCTCTGAACACCCTCTATCATACACTACCCTGGGTTCTGCCATAGTGTTGCGTACCATACCATACTTATATTATGAGCTGGAATAGAAGCTGAGCTTCCCTCCGTTGATCTACTATTCTTAAGACCTATGTGTACCTGGAGAATATAAACCATCTAGACCTCCGTTACACCCTCTTATCATACTGCTCGGCATAAACACCTCTAGCACGCTGTCAAATGTTACATACTCAACACACCCCCCACCGTAATACTACATACTCACTCATCTTACCTATCTAGGCTATACTTCATATCCCTCTATCACATACACATTATATATGTAATCATCTAAGTACACACACCCCTACACAAATCAAACGATACTTTAATAGTTACCTTGTGTTATATTTGGGAGGGGGGGGGGGGCACACCCGTTATATTATTATTATTATTACTATTATTTTTATTATTTTATTATTATTATTATTATTTATTGTTTTAGTTTCTAAAAACTAAGGGGGATTTATTATTAAGACCCTCATCAGTAAACACTAATAAAAAGAAATAGTCAAACTACATCAACAAAATGTCAATACAGTGCTGCTGCCTCAAATCCTAGATGGTGATGATCTGTTAGTTGGTAACTTATTATTCGAGCTAGCGCTACTGTTATAAAAATCGTCCCGATAATGACGTGAATCCCATGAAAACCTGTACTAAAGAAAAAAGTACTACCAAATGCCCCATCTGAAATGGTGAAAGGAGCATCTATATACTCTAGTGCCTGAAACCCTGTGAAAGTTACCGCTAGTGCCAGAGTTACTATAAAACCAATCAGGCATGACTTCCTATTCCCATTAATTAGAGCATGATGTGCATAGGTCAGTGAACTTGCTGATGTTAGAAGCAGAATTGTATTTAGAAGTGGAATCTCAAATGCATTCAGCGGTTCTACCCCCGGTGCTGGCCATTGAGATCCTAGTTCTACCGTAGGACTTAGAGCTGAATGAAAGTAAGCTCAAAAAATTGATACAAAAAAAAAGATCTCACTTACAATAAATAGTACTACCCCTATATTTAGAGAACGTTGTACATCAAACGTATGATATCCTCCTAGCGCTCCCTCTGCACTTACATCCCTAAATCATAGACTTATTACACCTACTACACTTATAAACCCTAGTGCTACACCATAACCACTTCCCTCTACATCGTTAAAATAACATACTGATGAAATGGTTAGACTTAGCAGAGCAAAAGAACATACTATCGGTCACGGACTTATATCTACCAGGTGAAAACCATGCTTATGAAAAGTTGATCTTACTATTATTATCTTCACTCTACGTAACAACCTCATAGTTATGCCCTTGATGTTGTTAACTTTACTTACCTTAAGGACAATCTTCCCCTCTTATTTACTTATACCCCCCCTCCCGCTTGTCAGGATTTTATATTAACACACCCCTGTGAACACTATCAACCATGGAAAACCTCTTACTTGATTATCTAGCCTATTTCATTAATTTATAAACTCTGTTATGTGTCTGTCTATATTCATCCTTACCCCTTATACTTTAGTCTTTTACCACCCTTTCTTTTTTATACATCCTTATCCCCGGGTTCTGGCCCTACACATCACCTCTTTACACCATTTCGATTCTATCACTTCATACCTCTCAGGCATGTACATATGCCTCACTTCACCACCCCTCTATTAGTTTAGTATCTGTATTAGCTATGGCTATAGTCATCCCTATTAGATGTTGATGATTTATAAATGGTATTTGTGATCTGTCTCCGACGATTTTTAGGTTACTTCTCCATATGTGAGCTTACCTACTTAAGTTAAACAACATCCTACCCTTTCACCCACGCTTATATGTGCTTATCAAAGGGCATGTTATATCAGGACACGACGAGGATCGAACTCGTGATCTAAACCATTAGACTCATTAGCTCAAATAATGCGCCATTACCACTCAGCCACATGTCCTTGTGTCTATTCTACATACCCTCATTTACACTATTACGCCTACCCACCCCCCCCCCGCTCCACACTCCCCCCTCATCCTATTATTTAGTATTTTATTGAAGGGGATATTTAGACGAAACTATTTAGTCATTCAAACTACTTTCTATTATTAGTTGCTACTACTACTCTATCTACATTTCGATACTTCCCTCATATCCCTCACCTATCCCACTCTTCAGCTTACTCTTATTCCCTCATCCTCTTTATTTACCTTTCAAGCTTTATTAGTTCTGCTACATGCCTATATCCTACATACTTACATATATTATACCTACCTCCTTAAGTTTTATAGATCTTCTATTCACAAGATGAAAACGTAAACCCACTCCTATTAGTTTTAGATATAAACGTTTACCTCCCTTATTTCTTCTTTATCGGCTCGGTCATATTAGTGTCATTACCCTTAACCCCTCGTCACATTTCTGGCTGGTTATAGTTTTTAATCTGAAACAAACTCACTATTTAGATCTAATACTCTGTTACATATATTTTTATCTGTTAAAGGTTCCCTCATTATCTTTATATTCTTTAACTTTTTCCTTAACACCTTTCTTTACATCGACCTCTTACCTCCCCTCTTCAACATTTATCAGGTTATTTACCCCTTTGTTATATATGTTTATATATTGCCCGCCTATACCTATTACATCTGCATAAGCTGTTGTCTGCTTACAACAAAAAGTATGAAATATGTCCTACCCTTTGTTGTATACTTTTGTCTGATGTGTGTACCTTATATAGTCTACCCCATAGCTTTACTTCTACCCCCCCCCTTTTGTTGGTTTAGCTTAGTTTAGTTTAGTTTAGTTTAGTCTTACAAAATACTTACCCTTTAAAACACCTATAACGCTACTATTTCTGTGTGTCTATGCATTAATTATTGAATCCTACCCCCCCCAAAAAATGATCACTTACCTATTCTTATTGCCCTCAATATTATCTATAAACATGCCCTATATCATACCTTCGGCTTTATACGATGTCCCTTTTAGTCGTTTGCACCCCTCCCACCCCCCCTTCAAACACTTACACAACCTATATTACTCTTTCGTGTTAATCTGTTGTACTTACAAACACTCTTACATACCCTGAAACTTTATTAGTTGACACTTGCATTAGCTCTTATGCACTGCGTAGCGCCTGTTATACCCTCTTAATTTACCCACAAGGTATCATTACATCTCACTTTATAACCTCTCTATAAACCCCCCCCCATCCGACTCTTCACACATTCTACCATGAAGTCTACTTTACATTTGGGTTTATCCCTTTTATCTAGGTCTATCACAGGCACCCATTTATTAGACTCTCTCTTTTTATACTCATCTTTACATTACATTCCACTCGCCTTACATACCCTCTTACTTTTACTACTTTAGTTTTATTGGCTTGCTTCATTTTTATTTGCCTGGCTTTACTTTCCTCCTCCTATCCCCCTGTTTCATACCTTTTCACTTTATTACTGTTTATGCTTATATTCCTTATATATTGAATGGTATTTTATATTATCGAATGGAATAGGATTATTTTTTATTATTTCTACCCTTTATGTTACACAATGTCTTTGTGTCCTTCTATCCTTAGACCATTGAATCCAGCCACTCCAGGTATTTATCAATTGACACTGCTTCTACTACAATACTTATATTACCGTGTGCAACACCACATAGTTCGGAACACTGACCATAAAATACTCCCGGTCTCTCCGCTATAGCTGATGTCTGATTTAGTCTACCTGGTACTGAATCGATCTTTAGTCCTAGTGAAGGTACACAAAAATCATGAATGACATCATTTGCTGTTACAATGAATCTTACATGAGTCTCTACAGGGATTAGTAGCCTGTTGTCTACATCTAGAAGCCTTAGCTCACCTTGTTCTAGATCTGCATCCGGTACCGTGTACGAATCAAACTCAATGGATTCCCCATCGTCGTTAATAAAATCACTTAGCTCGTAAGATCAAAATCATTGACTCCCTGTCACCTTTACTGTTAGTGTTGGACTAATTACTTCATCCCTCTTTATTACCCTTATTTCTTTTAAAAATTAGTTCTTATAGTCACCTATAAGTTTAGACTATGTCATCTACCTGCCTTTACTCTATCTGGCTGGCTGTTAGGCGCTCGTGTCCGGTTTATTGCTTGTACTGCTCACCTGTTAGTCGTTGAACCTTCTCACTTCATCTGCATCCTTTCAATACTCTTTATTTCGGCTTTAACCTATAGAAGCGAAGCTTTTGTCGTAAGGTGCTGGTACAAAAGTAAACTTGGCTGCAAATTGAGTTGATTAGAACAACTTATTTTTGCAATTCACCGAATTATCATTAAGTTATTACTTACTTATGAGACAGATTCTCCTCTATAATAATCCCCATTATTATTCTACTATTCAATATTACATTATACTATGATTAAATTTCTTACTTTAGCCTCTTACATTTATTCTTACTCTACTTTATTTCCCACATACTCTGCTCTCTTAGCCTATTTATCACTTTATCTCTTTAAGGTTGACACTTATTATTTTTTACAGTTGCCTCACTCTTTTTATATTCCTTATTGTATTATCCCTGCTAGTTTATTTTCTTCTATTCTAGCTTTATTCTCCTTATGGATTATTTAGCTATACCAGAAGGACCACGATCACTACCTCCATCATCTATTATTTTTTATTATTGGCTATTATACCGCATCCAAATCCATAAATTGATACTCTAAATTATTTTACCTTATTTAAAGGTAGTAAAGTAAAGTAAAGTAAAGTAAAGTAAAGTAAAGTAAAGTAAAGTAAAGTAAAGTAAAGTAAAGTAAACCCCTATTATTATTATCTCTAGTCACTACTTTTAGCTTATTATTAGTCCCCCGTTTCTTTTAAAAAAGAACACCGTTTCGCTTCTACTTCACATCTTTGTAAACAAATACCTTGAATACTCTACATTATTTATTTAATTGAATCCCTTTAACATGGCTACTCGTATTACTCTTATTAATATGTTTACATTTTTGTATCTCATTACCCTTAGTTATTTACTCATCTCCCCTATCCCCCCTACAAATATCATCTCACTTCTTTATACCTACTACGGCTGTACACGTTGTTTTATTATTGGCTTAGCTGTTACTTTAACATTTATAGACTTAATCATTAACGTACTGCTATTATATTAAATATATCCTTATCAGAGAAATGACCAATCAGATATAGAAGCTTAAAACTCGGAAAAGCAATCGCTACTAGAATTAGCGCTGGTGTAATCGTTCAAATTAGCTCAATCAGTGTCCCATGTGTCTGGTACTTATGTACAATGGCCTGTCGCTCTGAATTAAAATTCACTAGAATTGATCCCAGTACTCAAAATACTAGAAAGGAAATTAGAACCAGATAAAAACAAATCGAATCGTGCAGAATTATAATCCCTTCATGAGTTGGACTCGCACTATCTTGAAAACCATATTGCCAAGGATAGGCCGCATCTGCCCTTACTGTTGTAAATATTCTTATTATATAAACCTCTCTTATTATATTGCGCTCTCTGGCTGAAGATGATACGCATCTACTACCCTATCCCCTTCTATATCATCCCTTATTTTCTTTAGGCTACAACATACCACCCCCCCCCCCTTATACCCTATCACCCCTCTTTTACTTGTACACTCTTAGTGTACCCCTCCACCATTCATGATCCCCCTCAATATACACCCCTTTTTTATAAATCTTCACCTACCTACACCCTTCTGCATTTATTCATATTTTATCCGTGTTAAAGATGAGTTAGTCTCTTACACCCCCCCTCTTATTTTACCTCTTTAGCATACAAAACAACCCCCCATACCCCCCATCTCAAACCTATCCTCCGTTATACATACTTTATGCTTCTTTATTCTTTACTCTTTGCCTGCTTGCCAGCTGGCTAGCTGTTTAACTCTTGCCCCCCGTCTTATCCCCCTGTTCTTATCTTACCATCCTATTCTTATCCTACCTTTATATTTAAACCTGATTGGAAGCCTCGTATAGTTTATACCTTATACCCCCCCAATACCTCATACTTTCACTCATACCCCCTCCCTTTACTCTATCCCCCTTACTTTATTAGGTTTTGTACAACCTACCTCCGTTATCGTATTAACCTCTACTGGCCTATTTCTCATGAACATATAAAACATCTTGGCCCCTCCACCTACCTCATACCCATTTCTTTTTTATACTTTTATTAAAGTTATCCCTTATCATGTACACTTCATACTACATCGCTAGTGTTTTACTGCATCCCCTGTTTACCTCTGAGTATATCTTACACATACCTCACCCCATTACTCACTGTCGTGTTACACCATATAGGCTTTAACTGCTCTACACTGCCTCGTTAAAGGGTTAGTAAGGCCTGTTAGGTAAGATTAGGTAGGGGATTTCTTTTTTTTAGAAATGATACCCTGTCGCAAAACCATTTCTTAAAAAATCCCTCTATCACTCCTTATCTTGTCCTGCTCTGTTACCCTTTCACTTAACAAAATGATCGGATTACACCTTGTTATTACTCGTACATCTCATTATCTCTCTACAACACCCCCCCACACCACCCTATGTCTATATAGTGATATGAGATTAAGATATTTTTTAAAGCAAGCACTATCCTTCATTCACCTAGGATTTAGTTTAGTACTCCTATAAAACATAAAAAGTAATGATATAAAAACTATAACTTGATTATTTCTTACCCCCCCCCCCCCCCCATCTACCGTAACTCTCTACATTTCTTATTATTTAGCCTCTTTTATACCTCCTCATGCTTATCTCGTTTAGCTTCTGCTTAAGCTATATAGAGTGTGAAAGAATCGAACTCTCATCCCATCTGTGTAAAAGATGTGTTATACCGTTTAACTAACACTCCTTATAACATCTTTTATCTTCTGCCCTTCCTTTTATTAATTAACTATTATTACTTATCCTTTTAGATGTTAGGCTCTTATACCTTTATTCTTTTTTTTAGGTGTTTATCTCGTGTGTTGTGAGAACTCGGGCCTAAATGAGGGGAGAGTTATGATCTTATTATACTCCAGTGATATCCTAAAGAACTACGATTCAATTATCCTTATCTATATGGGTTAAACTCCTGATGCTTTATATTATTTGTTTTTAACCCCTCCCCCCCATCATCCCACCCTCTCACTTATCATCATCACCCTCCGCTAACGGTATTATGGCCATCCCACTTTTTAAGGGAATTATATTGGGCTATTTAGTGCAGAAACCCTCACAAAGAGAAGAACTATACAACATTAATGTATTAAGGTAAAAGGTTTATTAACTCGTCCTTTCATAGTGTTAACTTATATTGCCCTATATCTTGTTGGTTTTTCATATATCATACTACACTTTAACTCTATTCATTATTGAATGCCTATATTTATACTTATACTCATACTTATACTCTTATACATATATCGTGCGGTCTTGGACATTCTTTGACCTGTGGCTTTACTTAGCATTATTGACTCTCTTTGTTCTGACAAAAACATCAGTATCACTTGCTTTACTCCATTCCCTCTCCCTCTGTTATTTTTTAACACTGCTGCTGCGTTTGATTGGAACACGTAGCTTAATAGTTAAGAACTATTTACCCTACCACACCTCTATCGAACCTTTGTGAGGTTAATTATTTTATCATTTATATTATTATAGCTACACCTTTAATCCCTACCATTTTTACTTTTTTATTTACCCATTTACCCATATTATTATTATATTATTATTATTCTATTCTATTATTATTAGAATATTCTCTAATTCTTTTATTTCTTACCCTTATCTTATTCTTTAATCTCTAATTCTCTTATCTTCTTATCTTATCTCCTTATTCTTTTCTTATCTTATTTTCTTATTCTCTTATTTTATTTCTTCTTATTCTCTTTATCTTTTATTTCATTCTTATTTCTTATTCTCTTCATATGATCATATCTTATTATCTTTTATTTTCTTATTTTCTTATTTTTTTATATGTGAGTTGAGTTGAGTTGAGTTGAGTACTTAGGGGGATATATATCAACATATCCCATCGATTAGAAAGATAAAGGATTGATATATTCTTAGTGAAGATCAATTGAGTCCTTAACATAGATACATACTAGAATTGTAAATACGTAGGCCTGGATAAATGATACGGCTATCTCTAGCCCTACAATCAGCAGGAATAGGGTTATCGGAACAAGCGTTGCTATAAATATTACAGCTCCAGAAGTTAGTCCCGAATAAAGGAAACCTCCTAGAATTAGTATTAGACAGTGACCTGAAACTAGATTTGCAAATAGACGAACCCCTAGGGATACCGCTCGAGCTATATATGAAATGAGTTCAATTAGCACTAGTACTGGAACTAGCATGAGAGGTGTCCCTGCTGGTACAAAATAACTCATAAAATGAAGCCTATGCCTATCCATACTTAGCACTGTTACACCTAGTCAAATTATTACCGATATCCCTAGTGATACTACTGCACTTGTCGCTACTGTAAATGTATAGGGAATATTCCCTACTAGATTTATAGCTAGAATGAATGTAAAAAGTGCATAGATAAAAGGTAGATAAATCTCATTCCTAGAACCTATTTGCTCCCTGACCATCGTATTAATGGTTGCATACATTGACTCCATAAACAGACTAAACCTATTACTCATCATTATCTGAGACTTCGCAAACCCTATCATATGAAGTGTCATGAGTATAAAAAGGGTTATTATAGTGTAAAAACCTAGATTGGTTAGAGATATATTTAGCCCTATTATCGGAATTTGAAGACTTATTAGATTCTGAACTTCAAATTGCTCTAGTGGGCTGCTTGTTCAAATTTGTGTCATCTCTTATACTGTTGTGAATTATAAGACTATCCTCTCTCGTCTGCCCCGCTATTACCCTTTTCTTCGAAATCCTTCTTCTTACCCTTTACCTATTTCTTCGAAGAAGAAATCATAAACCACATTTCAATTAATCCCTACCTTAGGTTGAAGTCTAAGGTGGAAAAAACATGATCGATAAAATTAAAATCGGTATTCGTAGGTAATCATAATGATATCTCTATCACCTTTAAAGCATACTCCTTGTTCGCTTCTACCCCTATCATTAACATCTCTTAAACCTTCTTGATACCCTCTCTTGCCCCCCTCTGATGAAAGGCTGTTAGGAATAGTAAAATATGTCTAGAGAAATGGGTTTATATTTCTAAGGTTACCCGTATACCCTTATATTAGGCTTAAATAGCCTATTATTATCCTTATTATTATATATATATCATATATACATTA
>LWDY01000070.1:0-13661 GCA_001624995.1 Puccinia horiana | reverse complement strand
TTCCTCTTCTTTCAAGCTATCTTGTCACAAGTATTGTGATGCCTGGCTTCTAGTCCCTGATAAAGCTGTCTAAAGGCAGTCTCCTTTCCTAATTCATTTAACCCTTCGCGTTTACTATTTCCAGTTATGCCACTTGTGGCCCACTTCATGGATGCCACCCTTGGCCAATTTTCTCTATCTTCTACCTGTGATCTTCAAGCTTTTGTATTATACACATATCAATTTAAACATTGTTTCAATCCTCAAGTTCCAAATTTTTTAGTGTAAGGATTCTCTCTCTTCTCTTGAATCTATTGATCTGAACTCCCGAATCCCAGTTCCTACAAAGAAACACCATCTCCCCTGTAACCCAATCTTTAAACTCATTTCTCTCAAAACTGAAGTACCCAAAATCTGTTGAGCCATTACCTGATTATTATCTCTCTTTGTAATGTGACCAATCCTTATTGGAATATGCACATTCAATCTATAAACCCATGTTCACACCCTGGAGCCAGCCTCAATCATGGTCCTTGGCTCATGGACCCTACAATTCACCAACCTCCTTTATAAAACCTTCTCTGAAATGATTTTTTCAAAAAAAAGCCCTAGGAGTAATTCTTAAGCAACAGCTAGTGGGCCCATTGAATCTTGAAATGACGTCTGCTAATTCCTTGGAATGGATTATCATCCTTTCTTCCTGTTCAACCACCAAATAAGAATAAATTTCAATGACTATTCACTGAAAGAAAAACTGCTTCAACTGGCAGTAGTTGACATGCAATAGTACAAAGGCCCCCTTGTGATATTGCAGACCAACTGCTTTCAGTTGAACCCATTTTTTTGGTAGTGATCTTAATTCCTAATCTATAATATAATAAATAAGAGGATATTTATAAGAATATCAGATGGTGATTGCTCTACTAAGGAAAAATAGCAATTTACTATTTCTTTCAGGAAACAGATCATGGAAAGCACATGACTGATTATATTTTTCAGAACTGATATATTCTTGCGGAAACTGGTTTGTAAGGAAGATAACAGGCTAGAAGATGGGGAATTTTAAGGGCCCCTAGAATCTGTAACTTGAAAAAGAATTGTGGCTTAAGGCAAAAGACGGGAAGAGAGTGAGCGGGAAAACCCAAAGGCCAAAATTCACATGGACTGATGAGATCACCAGTCACAAAGTCTTGTAAGATCAGGTCTTACTGGCATCTGCTCAGAACTAAGTCAGGATGTATTTTGAGCAGTGGAAGAATATGAAATACAAGTCCCAAGAGGGATAAGTTGATCTGAGCCAAGGAACAGAACAGAAGCACCATGAAAAAACTGTGTGGAATAGGTGTCAGGTGACATGCAGCTTCCTTGAGCAGTTATTCAATCTATACACAACTCTGAAAGTTTTGAAACTCCCTGATGATGACAAAGGGGAGTAACTGTGGAGTACTACTGGACATAATGTCACCTTACATCTATTCACGGTGGAAGAAATTGGAGAATAAACCCTATTTGGTGTATGAGAAGAAATCCAATGTAATTAAGTGGCTAAAAGATTGAAAAGTATTTACAAAACTGATATGAAAGTAGGAAGGCAGTTTACCAATTACTGCGATAGTAGGAGGGGTGTTTTTTTGGCTTTGCTTACTGATAGACTGAGGATTGCATTTCTGGGTGAAATGATGGATCTTTTTTAAGTATTAGAGGAACCTCTGGGAACTTGAGAATGTTTGAGATGTATGTGAAAGTGTGCTATGATGATATATGTATATGGCTCTAACTGTTGAGTCAAAGATTATTGGGTACTACCCTGGCATTCCCAAGCGGCCTGACCCTTGAAGTTGTGCTTTTACAAAGGGATAATATTGGGCTGAAACCAGAATGAATTGTTTTGAAGTGAGTATTGAAGTGATGTGTATTTAAATAGTTTGTTGTTGATGTTGTTGTTGTTGTTGTTGAGATGGACAGTCTTTCAGAGGAATGGCAGTTTGTTGAGAAACCGAAGAAACTCAGAAAACCACAGAAAACGAAAATTAAAATGAAACCACCAATCAACGACTCAGTCCACTCGCCCACCAGCTCAGCCTCTCGCTCGACCCGATCGGAAGAACAACCACAACAACAACCACAACAGAACCACAGACAGAATAGCTCGCTCCTGCTCGACCCAAACACTGCTGCTGCTGCTTCTTACTATCTCTCCGACTCTTCCGATCGTCCATCGATGTTGTCGACTCACTCCAGCTCTCCACCCAACCCCAACAAGCTCGATCAACCAACCATCTCCACCTCTGTCGAAACTAACAACAGCAACAACAACCCCCTCAGTCCCATCTCCCCTCTCGCTCAAGCAAACTCCGACCCAAACAACCCCAAGCCAAAAAAGATCGAAGAGAGACAACCATCAAGAGCGTCTTTGGTGGCTTCGTTAGCTCTGTCAATGGTCAGTCTGTCACAGATCAACTGACGTACATCTATCGATCGACTGACACTTGATCCTACAGATCTATTATCTAATCAAAAAAAAGTCGAAGTCTCTGCGCCCTACGATCCAGTTCATCTTACTCACGTCGGATTCAATACAAACACCGGCGAGTTCACTGGATTACCTAAGGAATGGCAGATCAGACTCCAAGAATCCGGAATCTCTCGTCAGGAACAAGAGGCTCATCCGCAGGCCGTCAAGGATATCGTGGCTTTCTATCAGGATGCTACCAAGGTCGATGGCGAATTACAATTCGATGACGTCTGGCAAAAGTTTGGCCATGTCGCCGAATCTGGTCATCTCGCCCATAAGGACTCTTCCGGAGTAGGCTTTGAAAACCCGGTTGGCTTGCCTTGTTTTATTTCACTCTGACCTTTACACTGAACTAGTCTCTTCTTTTCTCAGCGATCAGCCCCTGCACCACCACCACTACCTTCTTCTCGTCCCAACATTGCCCCTCGCTCTGTAACTACTGTCCCACTAACTGCCACAAGTGATAACAGCTCGATAAACAGACGCCCCTCTGATTCGACTACCCCCATCGCCACCCCGGTCCAATTGACTAGCTCGAAATCATTTGCCGGTCGGACGGCCAACTCAAAAGCTCGCCCCAACTCACTCGATGCACCCTCGCTTCACTCCCTCAAACAATCTATGATAGCTGACGGCAATTCTTTGCCAAACCACACACCACTAGACCGCTCAAAATCTTATCGGGGTAAGACCAACCCCACCAACTCTCCTTACACCCACCCCAACTCATCATCATCAGCCCAACCTAGCCCAGCCAAACTCAATAACACCTTTGCCAAAGGTATACCCATCCCGCAGAGGCCAGCACCACCCAAGCCAACGAGTTCATCAAAACTTGGCTCCTCCAGCTCCGTCAAAGCTACCTCTTCTCAATCTCACTCTCAGGGCCCATCATCTGTCCCTCGGAAACGCGAACAGAAATCTTCTAAGGTCTCCGATCAGGAAATCATTGCTCGATTGAAGGCTATCTGTACCGATGCTGACCCTACTAAATTGTATCGGAATCTGGTCAAGATCGGACAAGGGTGAGTATATAAAAATTTAAATATATATAATTATTGATTGAATAAAGATCGGCTTGTTTGGGTTTCAATCCTGAAAGTTTTGTTTGGGTTTCCAAAGTGCTTCTGGAGGTGTCTACACTGCTTATCAAGTCGGATCGAACCTATCGGTAGCAATCAAACAGATGAATTTGGAACAGCAACCAAAGAAAGATCTGATCATCAATGAAATTCTAGTCATGAAGGAATCTAGACATCGTAACATCGTCAATTACATTGACTCGTTCTTATTCAAAGGAGATCTCTGGGTCGTCATGGAGTACATGGAAGGAGGTAGTTTGACTGACGTCGTTACTTGCAACATCATGACTGAAGGTCAGATTGCAGCGGTCTCCAAGGAGGTTCTCCACGGCCTCTACCATCTCCATTCTCACGGGGTCATCCATCGGGATATCAAGTCCGACAACGTCCTCCTCTCCTTACAAGGCGACGTCAAATTGAGTCAGTTTCCCACTTTTTTTTTCACTGCCGTGAAAGCTTCGTCCGGTTGCTCATCTTGCCTGCTCGCTTGCGTCGACAGCTGATTTCGGCTTCTGTGCCACCATCAACGAAGCCCAGAACAAACGCACGACAATGGTCGGCACACCTTACTGGATGGCTCCAGAAGTCGTGACCCGCAAGGAGTACGGGCGCAAGGTCGACATTTGGTCGTCTCGGCATCATGTGCATTGAGATGATCGAGGGCGAGCCTCCATGTGAGTAGCTTTTTTTTTCAAATTCGATCAGAATGCGAGACCAGAGATTGAAGTTGTGGGAGGATTGGATGTGCAGATCTGGCGGACAATCCGCTCCGGGCGCTCTACCTGATCGCCACCAACGGCACGCCCAAGCTAGACAAAACCAAGTACTCGAGTCTCTTGCTCGACTTTCTGAGCTTCGCCTTGGAGGTCCAAGTCGACCGTCGGCCGGACTCAGTCGGCCTTCTCAACCACAGATTCATCATCCATCATTGCTCATCTAATGCCAATAAGAATTCGAAACTCGACCATCTCAGGTCCCTTGGCCCTCTTATCAAGGTCTCGTCTCTCTCTCCCTTTTACTTGGTTCTCTTAGACTCACTTTCATCCTTCGTCTTGCCTTTTTTCGTTTATAGGCCGCTAGACAACAGGCCAAAGGCAAATAAAACCTTCCTTACAGTCGACCTGTTTTTTTCGTTTCGTTTCATTTCGTTTGCTCTTGTCGAATCACTTTCTTTCTGATGAGACTCACATCATCTATCTCGCTTCTAATCTTTGTTCTTTTTTTATTTTGATTTTTTATTATTATTATTCTGGTTTTTTTTTTTTTTTTTGGTTCGAGTCTTGAAAATGGTTCGATTCTTCACATTCTATTTACATATTTACTTCTTTTTTTTTTTTTTTTTGAAACCTTAATTATTTCGAAAGGTTCTTTTTTTTTGTATAACACGAAAGAAAGAAATAAAGAAAAGAAAGAAGACTTAATGAAGAGTGGAGAAAAAAGAGTGTGTTGATGTTTTTTTTCTTTCGTGTTTGATATTGTGTATGGTCTTTCTCACATCATCAGTTATGTTGCTCTTTTATTTATTTTTTTGTTGGGGTTGATGTGACATGTTCTTTTTTTCTTCTCATATGAGTTGTTCACAATGTTGTGTGTTTGTGAAAGGGTATTATGAGATGAAATAAAAAAAATGTTTAGGGCTATTTAATTATTGATTTAATTTATATATATATATATATATATTTTGTCAAGTTTGGTAAATTATAATCATCTTCATCATCATCATCATCATCATCATCACTAGGTTATTTTTTTGTCTTGTCTATCCTTATAAATAGTATAGGCGGCTGTTGGTGTACGTGAGCATGTTCACAATATATTTATTTATGTCTGCCTGTCAGAAACTTGATTGTAAAGCTTTTTCTTAAAATCAGAAATAAAATAGTTGAACAAAATTCAGAGTGATGAAAAATGATTAAATACAAATGGATTTTTGTTTGATTTTTTTTTTCATTTTTCAATATATCCAATGTTGAGACATCTTTTTGTATCATTGATCCACAACTTAAGACTTTCAGCTTATAATGGTTTCAAATTCTGGGAAGCCATAAAAACTGTGCTCTTAATTCTTGTGAGGGCACTTCTAAACTGGCCAGAAAGATATTTAGGTTTAATGTTGTATAGCACACAAATCTTATCAAACCATGGTTGGTCAAAGCTACTTTGATCCCTCACAATCAGCTAGATGATAACTTCCATTATCACCTCGGTATCCCAATCTTGGATCAACATTGATTTTGTTTTGATCTCACTGTCATGAACTCATTGGGTTCAAACAAACTGCTTGAATCCAATGGAAGAGCAAATCACTGGTGAAAACAAACAGGGGTTTTGTATTTTCTTCAGTTTCCACTTCTTCTTCCATAATCATTCTACATGTTGTTTTGAGTCTCAAGCCACAGCTCACTTTTTTTTTTCAAAACTCAGATTTTTTTTCTTATCTCTTCCAATGATCAATTCTTTGTTTTTTATACTTTTCTTTCACACTCACCATTTGATGCCTAACTTAAAAATTCCCTTGATTGGAGGGCCTGGTAGTCTGGGCTGGTGCAGGCTCCCTTGCAAAGTGAGCATCCAAAGGAGGGACTTGCAGGTAAGCCACCAACTTTGGCCTGAGAGCCAGACATGTTTTGGTGGGAGGATTGTTTCTGTCAAATTTCTCCCCTCTTCTGGGAGCAAAAGTCCAAGCCCTTTGGATCATTGGAAAGGGTTTTTTTTTTTGCTCTTTCTAACTGTTCTGCTTGTTTGTCAAATTGTCTCCCATTAACACTTTTTTCATCAATGACAAGTTTCGTGATTTCCTGGAAATGCAGAATGTCATGAGTTTTTCTTTTAAGAAAATACTGGACCTAAGTTGATGTGGGGCTGCCTGTATTTTGGTATGATTTTTTTGCCTCCCATAGCTGGCCAGAAGCCATAATTTTTTGGATTCTTGGCCATTTGACTGATCACCTCTACTTACCCATACAAGTCTACAAAAAGATACCATTCTTATATGGGGGGGGGATCTGTGAAAGGATGTCCACTGGCAAGTAAATCTTAGTCACCCCTAGACTGGCCAACTCATCAATTTACTACACCATCTGCAATCTTTTTCAATTTCTTTTATTTCTTCTTTTCATTTTCATATTTCACATTCATTTCACTGATTTCATTATTAACATACTTTAGATATGCTTGTATCTAGTCAACTGTACAAGCCAGATACTTAAAGTTGGACTTACTGAACTCTACTGTTCCCTAGACTTTCAGAAGAGACAATAATAAATCATCATTTTATTTCCTCATTCCTCTTTAGCTTTGAGATAAATCTACAAATCACTACTCCAAGCTAGCTCTTTCCTTTCATATCAACACATCACTGTCTGGAAATCTAGGCCTGAACTTCTCAAACTTATCAATGGCTGGGCGTAAACTCTTTGGATCACATCAGAACCCATCTATGACTTGCAAGCGACTGGACAAACTCAGTAGACTTCCATCAAGTGATTCTAGACACCTCCGGAGTAACCCACCACTGACAAAGGTGAACAGAGGCTCACAAAAATGTGCTGTGGTGCTGTAGTGTTTCTACATGTAGCAAAGCTATATACAGCCAACGGTGGGCAGTTACATTCTCCAAATGGAGAACTCTGGCCGTAACATAACTTTTACAGTTACCTTATCTGCCAGTTACAGATATCTGTAGTCAAGTTACGTTATCTGTTGTGCAAAAAGCCCTGAATTTTTACTAGTTACATTCCCAGCTTGCTTCAGCAAAACCAGGGTTACGTTACTTTTTTTCCAAATTTGGATAACTTATTTGTAACTTTCTAGGAAGGGTGGTGAGTTTTGATTGCTGTGTTCAATAAGAGCAAGATGAATTGTGCTTAATTTGAAACAATCAAATTTGACTGGTCCCCTCCACAGCAAGCGAGGTCAAAATTGCTTCAGTGTGAGGATTGAACTCTCAACCTCAACTTTGGCACCCTCCAAGAGGGATTGATTAACCACTAACACCGCATGCAAACTGCGGTCATTTTTGAAAAATTGCCCTCCGATGACTTCAGCTGTGCTTGTCGCACGATCCGAGTTCGACGTCGAGGGGCAGTTGTTGACCAGTCTGGGACGTCGTGCCTGGTCGCAGCCTGCTTCCCAGCTCAAGTTACCAGAGGGTGATTTGTGAAAATTCACTGTTGTTTGCATGCGGTGTAAGCTACATGCAATATGATTTTGAATTTTTTTTTGGAACTGAGAAAACCAGAACGCGCGCTGTTGAGCAAAGGAGAACAGTAATGGGATGACGATGGAGCAAGTAGGGAGCGGGAGGGAATTAATCACCTGAGAAAACCAGAACATGCGCTGTTAAGCAAAGGAGAACAGTAATGGGATAACGACGGAGCGAGTAGGGAGCAGGAGGGAATTAATCACCTGGGGTGAAGTAGACGAAGAGACAAAAAGAGTGAGGAAAAAGAAAGAAACGGGTACAACATAGACTTATAAGATAGTACAAGCAAAACCTAATCTGATGATGGATAGAGTTGATTCCACCTCACAGTACCGGTCTTCAGTCTTGAGCCCCAGGGTTTCTGCGCCTGCATCTCATCTGTAACGTCACAACTACCTCACCTAAAAAAAAGTCATGTTACCCATTTCAAAAAAAAATATATATATATGTTACTTCAAATTACAAGTTTTTTTAGTTACGTTACAAAAATCAAAAAACTGGATAACTTTAAAAAGTTACGTTCTCCAATAACCCTGCTGTAATGTAATGTCACGTATCTGCTCACCGTTGATGCAGCCAACACCCAAATTTCTAAATTCAAGGTGTCTTTTGCAGCCCAAGTGGCCCTGCTAAATTGACTTGGGGGTTTTGTATTTTATGACACCAAGGTTTGGTAGGCGCAGTGGATATTCTCTTATTGCATACCAGTTTTCAATGTAGAGATACTGCCTCACACCTCTATTTTGATTAGCACATCCATCAATAGTGTACTAATTGGTAAAATTGCAAAAAAGGTTTTTTCCTCAATCTGGTCAAATGATCGCATTTGATTCTTCAACCTATCCAGCAAAATCTTTTTTGGTTGGATTTCATAGAAAATTAATAAAAGGAAACCCCTTACAAACAAGGTGGTAGACTATTAATAATAAGACTTACATGGTGAAAAAGAAACAAATGAAGCCATAAGAAAGAAACAAATGATTATGTACTAGAAGGGTTATGGGGATGAACGGTTGGTCTTTGCTCTTCCAAGCAGACCTGAAATGCAAGTCTTTGTCTGGATTTAACATACTCTTTTGAAGAGAAAGAAAAGATGAATCAGCTACCTCAATTTCCAGGGGATACAAGGCCCTTTCAAAATCTCACTGCTCCGGACGTCCGCTCACCTATCAAAGAAGCTACCACTTTTACACTGGGGTGGTGCACGACGTTCCAAGTGAGCTTCGACCTCCAGACCTCTCGGTTCTAAATGGCTGGTTAAGAAAGTTCAGCGTGACAAAGAGGATCATGTTAATTTTTTTCTTCCAGCTGGCGATGATAGTCGAGGGAATTGCATATAAAGCACTAACCTTGGGCAGTTCTCTTGTAATGCTCGTTTCCCAAATGGTGAGAAATCAAGACTGGCTGACTGACCAACACACCCTAATAAGAAGCCTACAGCCATAAGCAGAACCACGAAAGACCGAGTCATTGTTGTTTGAATTGGTTTCAAGTAATAACCTCTTCGCAGATTGAAGGGAATCGAAGGATGCAGATTTGATACGAGATGGATCAGGGTCGAGTGATGAGATTGCAGCTCGCCTGGGAGGGTTTTCCTTCTTTAAGTGTTGAAAGCGCTGGGTGTGCTGTAGAGCGGCCCAGTCTTTCAAACACCAAGCAAGGTATAAGTAGTACTGTACTGCACCCTACACCACTTCTTTACATTTTTTGGAGCATGTGTCACTTCCAAATGTGTGTTGAACCTTGAGCCTAGGAGCTACTGCGCTTGATCAGTACCAGCTGATAGCTCGAGTATGTAGTAGTCATGGTATTATTTTATTGTGCGGGGAAGCTACATTCTACTCGCCAGCGCCTGGGCTTCCAGCGAAGGTATTGGCGGGCCTTCCGCTGAGAGAGGCAGCGGACGATGTAAATTTAGATAATGTTGATCATGCTATCGAAAGGACTTTTAGTACCAGAGGTATGTGTCTGAACTGGTAACTGACACAACTGGAAACTGGGATGGACAAAGGTATGAAACGAGTCTCAAGAGCTGGTGCGGAACTGAGGAGTCATAACCACTTGTATCCCGTGTCTGTAACATAAGCTCCGGTGCGGTCCTCCACGGCCGGCATAAACATCTGGTTGAGAGAGCTCTTTTCCTCGGGGTCGGTCGAATCTCCAATTTGAGGCCGAGGTTTTCTTCACAAATTTTCAGAAAACATTGTTCAGCCAGCCTGTTAACAAATTTTAGGCAGTTAAAATCTGGCAAAACACTTGGACATCTCTAGCAGATTTGGAAAAGGATGCCAATCCAAGAAGCCCTCTGAAACTGATTTACAAATCCCTACAGCTTATTTTCATTGGAGGAATTCCCTTCACCATCTGGAGCCCCCCTTCAGATTTTAATCTAGATTTCAAAAAGCTAACTTTCTGGTTTAGATCAACAGGAAGTCCATCATTCAAGAAAGCTCTTGGATAGCAAGTCCCATCAGGAAACTCTTAACTTAACACAAGTCCTTCCTGTGGCACTGGCGGCGGGCGCTCCGCTCGGGGTCCCCAGGACCCTCTGTTCGAGAGGATTATGAATAGAGGAAACTCTCTGTGGTGGAAGACAGAGTTTTCAAGCCCAAAAGCAGAAATCAAATCTTTCAAGAATGATGTCAATTTAAATCCCATCAATTCATCACAGAAAACATGAGGGTTCCTGCTGGCAGTGGCATTTGAGATGCAGTATCTGTTACACACTGAAGAAATCATCTTGAAGAAAACCTAGTTTTTTTTTATATCCCAGAATAACCTTTGATTGGGTGTTGGGATTGTTTTTGAAAACTGATCCAAAAGTTGTTGATGATTGCTGCTTACTGGGTACAGAATGTATGTGCTCAAGTTGATGAGGCAAGTTTCTTGAAACATATATAAGTTGTTTCTTTCACTTACCAAAAGAAATAAAAACTCTTCTGTGCATGTTTCTGGCCTTCTTTCATTTAAACCCGACAAAACTTCTATATAAGTCTCCCATCTCCTAGTGAATCTTTCGCCTGCTTCTTCTTGGACACCCTGTCCTAGTTCTTGACATGTAAATATGTAGCTGTAGAAAATAGTATAAAGCGCTGCGACAAGTCCTAGCAAGTAAACCCCCATGAAGGCTAAAAGATCAGTGGCCACAACACCCTGCCCACTCAAAATCAAGTTTTGTAGGTGAGCTGTTAGAGTGCAACAGGGGAGTTCATGATAGGCTTTCATCAGAAATTTTTTGAGTGGCCATCAGAAATTTTGGGTCCTGCTGCGTCACTTAATGGGTTAAAGATCTTGTGCAATTTCTGCGAAAGTGATATTTTTTGAACACCAATAGAAGTCTATCAACTCTACTACAACCGATTAGGGAAGAGACAGAGACAGAAATGAGAAACAGATAAAAAAAAAGAAAAAGTAATGAACAAAATAGAAAGGTAAATCAGTAGTACGAGTGTTCATTGATACAAGTAAAAAAAAGGTTACTCAAAAACGCTCCAAATCATTTCACTTTCCCCTCCTTCTTTCTTGTTTTGTTTTTTTGTATGTTGAAGGAAGGGATTCGAAGAATATCGTCCAGTTGATAAGGCTATTAGTTCGGAGTGAGTGCGCTGTGAAAAAGAGAGATCAGGTTAGGTTAGGTTAGTCGAGATCGGTCTGGCGGATGCAGACTGGCTCAAAATTGTCTGTCATTCGACCCTCGCATCCGGTCGTCAGACCATCAGATGATAAGATGATCGTCGAAAAAAATACAACAATCTCCACCTCCACCTTTCACTTTTTTCTTCTCGCGTTTTCTTTTTTTCTTTTTTCTTTCTTTCTTTTTTTTATTTATTTAGAATTAATCTTGTGGGATAAATGGATAGTAATTGATAATTTAGTAGGGGCGAAGGGCCAGTCTTGAATGTTTTCGAGTTGACTCCTAGTGGTTGGTTGGTGTGGACGAGAGTTTAGCTGGAAGAGGTTTTTGAGTCGTTTGAAGCCACCGTGCACTGCTATCTCTTCTTCGTCTTTTTTTCTGGAGGGCAGATGAAAGGTATCGGTCAGAGGAGGGGAAGGAGACCGAGTGTGCGACTTGAGTAAATCGTTCAAACAGTCGGAGGGGTCAGAGAGATCAATTAGACAAAAAAAGAAATGAAAATCTGGGCCAAAGAATCTTAAAAAGTAGATCGTATGCTGGAGTTGGGATTGAACTCCGAGAAAGCAAGGGAAGGGCGGAAAAGAATACGACAGAGTAGACGATTACGCATAGTGATTTGTCCCAAATTTTCCATCGATTTGATTGGCGACGGGCAGATTTCGGGCGGTAAGTGATCTAGACGGTCCGAGTTTTTTTCATGTCGAGCACTAGTAGAAGAGTAAAACGAGTCAGTAGAGGTTGAGAGGAGGGGTATTTGAGAAATTGGCAACTGACGACAATCAGATTCAGATCGTTCGATGAAAGATCTACTGGTCTGATCCAGCTCCAAATGGTCGTCCACTTCGGCATGGCTACGTTTCGAGCCGAGCTGGGGCACCGGACGGCCGATGAAAACGAGTGGAGTCTCGGGGCTTTTCGACAGTTGGTGGTCATCAGACGAGTCTCCTCGTTGCAGATCGTTGGCTTCTGGTTCTCCTTCTGTTAGGGCTGTATAGAAAGTAAGCTCATCGTTGTTTTCTGGGTCATGCTGAGAGTAAGCAGTTAGATTGTCGTCTAGGAGAAGGTTGGCTTGCTCGTCAAGGGCTAGCTCGTCTGCTTGACCTTCTGAAAAGTGCTCGAACTCATTGACAGTCAGATCGGAGGCAGAACACCAGGCTTCTGAATCAACTTTCTCTTCGATATATTCTTCTTCATAGCCAGACTCTGGAAACCATTCGGTGACGGTTTCATCAAAGTTGGACTCAACCAGCACCACTTGGTCCTCGAGGTTCTTCTCATCTGATTTGTCATTGGTAGGGAGTTCGCTGGGGGGGCAGTGTTGGTGTTCCTCTGGGAGGGATTGAGGACAGGCGATCAGATCGATTGGAGCACTCGCTTGAGGTTCGGATTCGGCTGAATTGGCATGGTCACTAACTCTTACTTGGTTTTGATCAAACTCTATCAAATCGCTATTTCCCAAGTCACCAAATTCTTCCAGACCGATACGTTCTAGATCATCAAATTCTCTCAACTCGCCAGTTTCGACAAAATCAACAAGTGCAAGTTCAGAGTTGGTCGAGTCAACCACAGGAGTGACTAAATCTTCGCTTATCAGATCATACCCAACAGTAAGATCAAAGTCGGCTTCAGGATACTCCATCTCGCCAGCTTCTTGTTGTTCTGGCAACTCTACCTCCCCAGCTTCTTCCGTACCCCTAGTCTTTTCCATCTCGCCAGCTTCCTCAGTCTCGCCGGCATTTTCTACCTCGCGGGAATCTTCCATCTCGCCAGTATTTTCAATCTCGCCGGCTTCACATTCTAACTCGCCGGCTTCTTGTTCTATCTGGCCGGCATCTTGTTTCATATGACCGGCATCTTGTTCCGTCTCACCGGCATGTTGTTCCATCTCGCCGGCATCTTCTATTTGGCCAGTATTTTCCATTTCGCCAGCATCTTCTATCTCGCCAGCATCTTGGTGCTCTGGCAACTCTATCTCCCCAGCATGTTCCATCTCGCCAGTATTTTGCGTCTCGCCAGCATCTTGATCTATCTCCCCAGCATCTTCCACCTCGCCAGTATTTTGCGTCTCGCCAGCATCTTGAACTGTCTCCCGAGCACCTTCCATCTCGCCAGTAATATGAGTCTCGCCAGCATCTTGAACTACCCTAGCTTCATCCATTGCACCATTATTTTCTATCTCGCCAGTATTTTCTGTCTCGCCAATATTTTCCAACTGACTAGCATCTTCTATCTCCCCAGCTTTTTCCA
>LWDY01000069.1:10000-13719 GCA_001624995.1 Puccinia horiana | reverse complement strand
TTTTATTTAGTATACTATTAGTTATATTATGTATGCATATAGCATTATATATTAGTTGAGTATATTGTCTTATATTATAGTATTATATACTATAGTATTTTCCGTATAGTTTTATATAGTATTATATTGCCTTTATATTGTATTGTATTTTCTATATGCTTATTTACTTTATTGTTCCGTATAGTATTATATAGTACTATCTAGCATTATCTATTATAGTATTGTATATCTTTATATGCTTATCATCATATACTCTAGCTTTATCTCGTATAGTATATATATTACATTATATCGTATAGTATTATATAGTTTTTATTGCTTATTGCTTCTCACTTATTATATTTCATTTTTCTTCTTATTAAGAGAAAGAAAGAAAGAAAGAAAGAAAGAAAGAAAGAAAGAAAGAAAGAAAGAAAGAAAGAAAGAAAGAAAGAAAGAAAGAAAGAAAGAAAGAAAGAAAGAAAGAAAGAAAGAAAGAAAGAAAGAAAGAAAGAAAGAAAGAAAGAAAGAAAGAAAGAAAGAATTATTCTATTCTTTTCTATCCTATCCCATCCCATTGGATGGACCATCATACTCTTATATCCATGTCTCTACCTATTTAGCTTTCTCCCTCTTTTTAGCTTATCTTTCTTTATTGGTGGTGGGCTTGTTGAGGTTGTTGGAGGATGTGTTAGATGTTCCAACTATTCTTCTTATTATTACTTTTATTACATCGCATTATGCTTATAGCCTACTTGCCACTTGTTTAGTTATCTCTTTGTTCTGCTTTGCTCTGCTTAGCCCTACCTGGCTTAGCTTATCACCTTTACTTATATATATAAAGATATATATATATATCTACCCCTTATATGAGTTGAGATGAAGTGAGATGACATGAGGTGTGATGAAGTGACATCACATGAGGTGAGATGACGTGACATCACATGAGGTGAGATGAAGTGAGATGACATGGGGTGAGGGTTAGATGAAATGAGATGACATGAGGTGATATGAGATGAAATGACATGAGGTGATATGAGATGAAATGACATGAGGTGTGATTTAGTTTTATGAGATGAGGTGTTATTTAGTTTTATGACTAAGATGAGGTGTTATTTAGTCTTATGACTAAGATGAGGTGTTATTTAGTTTTATGAGATGAGGTGATATGAGATGAGATGACATATCACCTTTATATCTACTTTATTTACCTTTCTTCTTTTACATCCCCCCCTATATTAGCTTATATATTTTCTATACATTTCTATTACTCTTTTTATTTCTATTATTATTATTTATTATTCATTCAAAGAATGAGTTGCCATTACCAGATTGCTTTTATGTCACCTGCTCCCGTACCCTATTATTCCGTTGACATAAGCTACTGATTTTTTATATCTATAATTAGTTATTATTATTTTAGAAGCCAGAGCTAGAGCTTGAGCGATGGCTAGAGTCAGAGCCCTTACCATAACCACCCTTTACCTTCTTGGGATCGTGTTATAGATACCTTTCTACTTACTCTCTCCACTCACGCTGATTGAGGAGATGGCATATCCTAACAAGGAGGTTGTATGGTCTTATATTCTGCGTTATTTCGTTTATCTGTTCACGCTTTCATATTTAGCCTATTATTCTCATAGGCTCTCAAAATAGTGAAAGTGGCTCATCCCTGATCCTATCTATGCCTGTGAGCTTAACCCATTTAGGTGCTGAATTACATTAGCTTGCTGGAAGTTCACTTAGTATCCTACAAAGCAACACGCTCTGATGGCCTTACTAGCACTATAGCAGACTTTGACGTTATCTTAATGTCTTTAGTCATTTTAGCGTTCGGATCTAGTACGGAAAGCACAACATGAAGGATATCATATTACTTATTATGATATAGATATATCACTCTATATACTCCCTTCTCATTTTTAGTCCGTGCTACTATCTATTCGCTCCATACTTTCGCTACATTTAAGGTCGTTCCCTACATCTACTCACGTATTTCTAGTGAATACCTCTAGCCTACACAAATCACTCTTATTAAACTTATAAAAGTGTGTATTTTCCTATATATATATATATCTTATTATTAGATAATATTAGATTAGATTAGATTAGATAAGATAAGATAAGATAAGATTAGATTAGATAAGATAAGATAAGATAAGATAAGAATTATCGTTCTATTGTTTCCTCTCTCTTATATTATTATTATTTATTAAGGGGATATTCAACATTTATTTAATCTTATCATCATTAAGATCCATTAGAGTATTTTCTATGATTGATGTTAGCGGAATTAGCACTACAAATCAGGCAAAATAGAGTGCTGTTGCAATTTGACCTACTAGAATATAAGGTTGCTCTACATGTTGAGAACCTAGGTACATGAGTACTATAAAATCCGCTACCAGAACTCAGAAAATAAATCTATTAAGAGGTCTAAATTGACTCCCTCTCATTCTGCTCCGGTCTATTACCGGTATGGCTAGCAGGATTAGAAAACTGGCAAACATGGCTATTACCCCTAGTAGCTTATTAGGAATTGAACGTAGAATAGCATAGAAGGGAAGAAAATATCACTCAGGTACGCATGTTATTTCATCTAAAGCTATTCACTGAAGAATCGTCCGAGCTATTTATCTCGGCCCCCCGTATTTACATACGGGATTAGACTATTTCATCTTTGAAGTTCTATTATTTTGACTGCTTAGCTGCTCTCGTTATCCTGCCCACCCCCCCCCTTTCTATCCTATTATTGAATACGGCTCCGCTGTCTATAAATCGTCCAAAGCAGGGCTCTCGTGTCGAGATTATTGCTAGTGTGGCTCACTCGTTAGTCGTTGAACGTCCTATAATGTCTTATATTTTATACCTTGCAGGCTTTCGCCTTATTATTATTATTATCTTAAGTACACACATCATAGTTTCGCTGCAGATTGTCCAACAAAGGATGTCTCTGCAATTCACCCTGTTTTCCCATGGTTGGGCGACCATTATATAAACATAAACATAAACATAAACATAAACATAAACATAAACATAAACATAAACATAAACATAAACATAAACATAAACATAAACATAAACATAAACATAAACATAAACATAAACATAAACATAAACATAAACATAAACATAAACATAAACATAAACATAAACATAAACATAAACATAAACATAAACATAAACATAAACATAAACATAAACATAAACATAAACATAAACATAAACATCCCTGTGAATTGTTTTTATAAAGTATATATATTATCTTATTAGAATGTATCTACTTTATGTTAGGTTTCTTTTATAAAAGAAAGCACAGAACTAATTTAAGTTACACAGAATGGTTACCCTTACCTTACTCACTAATTTAGTATGAACCTCACCTCACCTCACCTCTTAAATTTAGCTGCTTTCTAGCATTTCCTATACCTTTCCTAAAACTTTATTTTAGTTTTATACTTTTACTTTACATTTATACCCTTAGGATGTGTGGCTCACTCACCCTATATGATCCCTATTTTTAGTATTAGAATACAGAGAAGCCTAGAGTATCTGTACACCATTTTCAATTAGTCTTTTGAATCAGTGTGACTTTTCGTGTTTATCTTTTTATCTATAAATCATATTCACTGCAGCTATCTGATCTGATCTGATCTGCTGCCCTATCCCATTTATGAATATCAAGATGTAGAAGATAAAGAACCCTACTATTTTTTATATATCATTATAGTCTGATATGT
>LWDY01000069.1:0-5000 GCA_001624995.1 Puccinia horiana | reverse complement strand
TCTGCCTGATTTCTTCGAAATTCCTCTTAAAAGGTTAAGGAAAAAGATCAGAAAAATAAACCATTTTAAAGATCACTGAGATATACAAGAAAATTATATTAGGAATTGTTTATCGCCGGTGAACCATACAAAATTGAGCAAGCCTAGGATTTGAACCTAGTACAACTGATCATGAGCCAGTCATGTTAACCTTTACACTAACTTGCATTTGGCATATTTTTACCCCTTCTTTTTAAAACATTTCGAATTTCTCCACACCTACCTCGTGCTGGAGAAGGTACTTTTATAGCTTCACCTCCCTTTTTAGTTAATTACTTAGGACTCTCTTACTTTTATTTCATTACTTATCTTACATATATACACCCTTCATGCTCTTCTCCGTACCTATTACCTCCTACCCCCCCCACACTCAACTCTACTCAACTCTACTCTACTCTACTCTACTCTACTCTACTCTACTCTACTCTACTCTACTCTACTCTACTCTACTCTACTCTACTCTACTCTACTCTACTCTACTCTACTCTACTCTACTCTAGCCATCTTGCCTGCCTACTCGCATTTATCCTAGTAGGCTCGCTAGCAGGCCTGCATGACATGAAATTTAAGTTATAAAGATTATCTATAGAATTTAGATAAGGAAAATATCTCATGAGTGGCGATTCACTATTCTATCTATTTTTTATATCTTACTATTCTCTATTACCTCTTATAGTCTTATTATCTCCCTTATTCTCTTATCTTTATAGTTATATTACTATATACTATACGTAAATGCTATACACCTCATCTCTATTAGTATGTCGACTATTATTATATATTGTATAGTTTTTACTATGCTGATATTGCTTATATATTATATACTACTGAAGTCTAAGTAATGATAACGTTAAATGATTCATACTTATCACAGAGATGCATGCTACTAGCTTCAGGACTTGTTAGTGATACACGCTCTTATCATAGCCCCCATATTTGACAGGGTCTGGTTATAATCGTACTATCTATACTTTTGCCTTCTTTTTCCCCCATTTCTTTTATTTTTATTAATAAATCAATTTATCTTACCCCTCCCCACACATTCTATACATCGACTTATACACAGATATTGAATAATACTGCCCTGATTAGCCGCCTATGAGTTGTGATAACGGTTTTAGCCATCGAATCTCATTCTATCCTTTAAGGTTACATTATTTATTATTAAATCAAAGTGGCCATCTTCTTTACACCTAACATATCAAGGTTTTATAGTTTATCTGCTCAACATGATTCTGATTCTTACTCTGATTCTCATCCTCATCCTGATCCTGATTCCGGTCCCTGCTGATTTATTCTCTTATTCTTACACACATATTCGCATATTTTTCTTACTCTTACTCTTACTCTTACTCTTACTCTTACTCTTACTCTTACTCTTACTCTTACTCTTACTCTTACTCTTACTCTTACTCTTACTCTTACTCTTACTCTTACTCTTACTCTTACTCTTACTCTTACTCTTACTCTTACTCTTACTCTTACTCTTACTCTTACTCTTACTCTTACTCTTACTCTTACTCTTACTCTTACTTTCTGCGAAAAGGGGGATATCTAATAGATTATACTTGAGCAAGAGACATGAAGATAATCTAGTACTATATTAGGATAAAGACCTAGAGCTATTATTAGGACAAGTAGAGGTATTAGTACATTAAATTCTAGCCTTGTAAGATCTATAACAGGATTTAGATAACGAGATCATGATCCGAAACATATCCTGTTATAAAGGTAGATGGAATAACATGCACTTAGAACTATTGAAGTGCTGGCTAGTATTGTTATTATCGGGTAGGTTTGAAATGCACCCGCTAGGCTTATAAATTCTCCTGTCCAATTTCCTGTTAGCGGTGTCGCCATATTACCTAGTGTGAATATTAGGAAAAAAATAGAGAAGAGGGGCATATAAGTGGCAAGACCCCGATAATATCGGATCGTACGATCGTGATACCTGTCATAAATTACACCACCTACAAGAATGAATAGCGCAGGACTTACAGCCCCATGACTGATGGAAAGTAGTACACCACCCTCTACTCCTGTTAGAGTATTGCTATAAAGACCTAGACACACAATCCCTATATGATTAATTGAAGAATAAGCTACCAGCTGCTTATAATCTGTCTGTCTTAGACAAATAAATGCTGTATAAATAATCGATATTAGGCTTATTACTAGTACTAGACTTTGAAAATAGTGTGTCTGCTCAGGTATTAGCTGAATCAGAATTCTTATGTGTGCATATGTTGCCAGCTTTAGCACTAGCCCTGCTAGTACTACTGACACAGCACAATTAGCTTCAGCATGAGCTGTCTTCAGCCATAGATGAAAAGGAACTAGTGGCGTTTTTACCGCCAGTCCTATGAAAATCCCTAGTCATATTAGAGGATGATAATCAGGACTCATTAGACTCAGTACTGCTATATTCGTCGTATTTGTCATCGTGTACATATTTAGAAATGATAGAAGCATGGGTAGACTCCCAAATAGTGTATATAGATGAACTAGAACAAGATATCCCCTATATTCTTGCCCCTTTCCCGAACCGTACGTGAACCTTTCAATTCATACGGCTCTCCATTCTTAACATTATCTTGCTCATGTTGCTTCATATTACATGATCTGCATAGTGGAATCTGTTTTCTATTAGCTTTTATTATTATTTTATCAAAATGAGAAACCTTAGCCTTTATAAACTTTATGTGACGTATTTCGACTCTATAGTTGGACTGACAATGGCTACATACTAGGTTTTCTAGTGAAGCAATATTATTCTTATCTGCGTATAGAGTTGAAATCCCTGGCTTAGCTGTTTTCTTTAATGGTTCCGGTTTTACAAATGTTTGTCCTGACACAGGGTCTGTTAGGCTGGATCCATACATTTTATAAACCTTAGCTTGACTATCGAGGCTGTATTTAGCTGCAAGGAGCTTTGCACACGAACTCTTTAGTACGAATTGCAGTAGTGAGGCTAGGTCATTGTAGTTTAGCGCAAAGGAATAATAATTAGTGAATCCTCTGTAGACCGAGTTATACTGTACTAGAATCTGTCTATGGTTTAGAGGTATTCATTGGTACCGAGGATTAGGTTGGCCATTCTTGATAAAACTTGTTTGGTGAAGTTTGGATCTAATCCTGTCAAGAGATACAGTTAGGTTAAGAGGTGGTATAAATCTCTGTTTGTAAAACCCTCCTTTCGAATGGTACTTTTGATGAGAACTGCGTTGGATATTGGTTCCAAGAAATTCAAATACTGCCGTTTCGGTTATTATATTAGTTATTTTGGTCTTATCTTGATTTATTGTTATATCTAGATGGTTGCAAAAGGTCGTAATATGGTTTATTACCTCTCGGGCTTCGGCCTTACTCCCTCTGATCCCTACTACTCAGCTGTCAGCATATCTTACATAGTTAAGGCATCGGTACTGGGAGTCCGAGTAGTCAGTGTAAGGAATGTTTTGTAGTTCCTTAAATCTTTCTTGGACCTGTTGAAGATCTCGATCTCGATCTCGATCTCGATCTCGATCTCGATCTCGATCTCGATCTCGATCTCGATCTCCTGTTATTTTGGCCTTCCTCATTAGATATGACATTCGTTGATATTCCTTGTTCGCTCTTGGTCTAGTACCTTTATCAAATTTATCCTTAATTTTTTGTACTTCTACATCTAGCTGGTGTAGATAAATGTTGCTAAGGATTGGGCTAATAATTGATCCTTGTGGCGTTCCTACAATGTTGAGTTCATATCGTGCAAACTCAAAATAACCGCATCTGAGGCTCTTTCAGATTAGCTTAGTGAATTGTTTATCGAGGATTTTATTTTCGATTAGGTTCATTAGTCTCTGATGATCGATTGAGTCGAAGCTTTTGCTTATATCACCCTCCATTATTCATGAGGCATTCTTTAATTTTCGCTTAATCGCTTCTAGAGCCGTATGACTCCCTCGGTTAGGCCTAAATCCGTGACTACTCTCGAGAAAAGTTGGTTCGTAAATAGCGTTAAGAATTATTCTTATCGCTTCTTGTACGATCTTGTCCCGAGGATATGCTATCGTTAGAGGTCTTGCACCTCCCTTAGCTTGGGTTATCTGTATCCCTCTACCTGGTGTAAATTGAAATGTTTCGGATCTGAGCTCCTGACTCAGCTTTAGGATAAATTCGTTACTTATCCTCTCGTTTACAATACCTGGTGTTATTTTACCTGGTCCACTCTTGATGTTATTATAAGCTATGATTAGAAATTCCTCTGAGCAAAGCATTTTATAAAGCTTTCTGTCTACCACCTTATCCTGTCTCTCTGAACTGTGTTGAGCAAGACTATCAATAGCATTGGCTACATTATTCGTACCTCCTGTACTGTAGCCCCTGCTATTTGATACGTTAAAAACTGTCGGTCTTCCCTTTGTTCTCGCATTACCGAGACTGTATCCTAGAGATGTTACTCTTAGGTCAGGTACTACCCCGACTCTGTGACCATAGGTCTTACTACCCTTAGGCCATCCCATAGTTGTGACATTTGTCGACTTACTCTCCTTAGGTCATCAACTCATCCCCTTAATTCACTTTACTAGTGAACGTGCAAAAATAATCACCCATGTTATTCCTATCCCTCAAATTACATGTATTTTGAACAGCCCATCAAAGCAAAACTGCTCCCTTATCTGAGAGGGCACCGGAAATTTGATTTCAAACAGTATTGTCTTGACCTTAGAGAGAACACGTTGCGCGAAACATATCGTTAGCTTATTTAAATACTTCAGCGCTTCTAGCAGAGATGCTTTGTTCAGCCTTCGGTTTCCCCTTAGACCTGACTCCGATCGTGTCGTAATGTGGTGAAAATTACGGTTTGTTATACAAACATGACAAATGCACCTGCAATGGCGCACAAATAGCTGATACGCTGCACTAATCCTCCTTCACCCCCGTAAATCCCTACTAGAAGTGTTAGAGGAATCAGTACC
>LWDY01000068.1:0-14601 GCA_001624995.1 Puccinia horiana | reverse complement strand
GTCCCTATGTATTAACCCATGAAATCATGGGTAAATGGTGACACCCTATTTACCCATGAATTCCATGGCTTTAATGATGATCACAGTCCTCTTAGCCCATGTTATACATTGGATAAGAGGGACTTTTCCCTTTTTTTAGCAGACTGCTTGATCACATGCCACTTCACATGGCCACAGTCACTTGAACCAAATCCTGAAATCCTTCCTTATTTTTGAATTCATTGATCAAGCTGCCTCCATTATCAAGCCACTCAATCCTCTTTGTCACCACTAAGGATCCCATTCTTCATTTGAGCATTTGAATCTGTTTTCTTTCATTGAGCCTCATCCTTCATTGCCTTAAACCCTGCTTCAAGGACATCAAGCAGTATCTTTTCAAATCAATTTTGAAACAAAAGGGTTTCAGATGCTCTGGAGGTGTTTGAGAGACAAAAAAAAATACCAAAATACATATTTATTTATAATTTAGGTGTTGGTTTTGAGTCCATTGTTGGTAAAAAGAAGTGATAAAGACAACAATTTGTTTATGCTTCAATTTAGATGTATGTACATATGCACACATGTATTAAATTTGCGGACAGAACTCACCTTAGCAAAGGTAAAGCACAAAGCTTAGTTTGAGAAAAGAGGGAAGATAATTTGAAAAAAAAACATCAATCTCAATGTAAAAATGGGTTGAGAAGCCTGTGAAAATTTCTGTATTAACTGTCATACAACAGACTCAGCATCACACTCAGCACTCAGGATCTCACAGTTGGATCTTCCTTGCATTTTCTAAGGATGCTTTTCTACCATACTTTACAGCCTCAGCCACTTTCAAGCTTTTGGTTAATCCTTGGGCTGCATATGACTCATCACCTATGCACCCTCAGCAATCTTCAGTGCTCTCTTTGAAGTTACTTTCCAAACCTTCAAAGATTCAATAGCATGTTGCTTTCCAGTTATGCAAACAAAAGCAAGACCAATAACCCTCTTACCGGTCTTCCTTTGTTTCGGCATTACTTCTTCATGCGCTTAACTCCTTTTCTGGAACCGCACATTTCCTCTTCAAACTTTTGAACTTTGACACACAGTCCTTGAACCTCGAACTTCAATTCAATCTCCCTCGCACCCATCACACTTACCCTTGCTTGGCCCTTCAGTCAACAATGCAACAACTGCAGTTACTTTTAGTGTAGTTTTCCACTAATTTAGTGTATCTTGGCCCACTACACTACACGGCTACTTTAGCATCTGTTGCAATTCAGTTAAGGCTAACAATAATCCTGAAAAACCATTTAATTTTAGTTGCTAGGATGCAGTGGTTTTTAGCACCACATCACTAAGTTACAAAACAATTTAGTGTCGCTGCACTATATTAGCAGATAAGTAGCGGTCAAACCCACTTTTTAAGCAGCTATATTAGTGGATTATTGGGAAGAGTAGGAAACTATTTACAGCACTTATTTGAAACAGTGAGAGAAGAGAAAACTGGGGTAAAGAAGATTTAAAATAACACTGTTATGAAATGGACAGGAAAGAGTGATGGGGTGATCTGATCAGATCATTTATTTTTCAAAGCCACATTTTTTAATTTTTGTTAGATTTGAATTTTGATCCTGGTTTAAAAACCTGGGTAGCAAACTTGGTGCTGCATTCCACTGCATCAATAACCACCTGACATTCAGAAAACTTGCCACTGGCTTGATGCCTTTTTGCAGCCACATGTGGCTGCTAACACATTGTTCAATTGTTCCTGCAACCAATCGATTCCTACCAGGTACACAAACATTGGCTGCTGCCAAGAAGGTCCTCTTGACAGTAGCTGCGCTACCTGCACATGCCAAAGCGTCCCTTGCCACCAATGCTAAGCAAGGGAACTCAGAAGAGTGAGACTTGAAAGTTTGCAACTAGTCAGTTGAGGCTGGAGAAGCTTGCACATATAGCCTAGGTATCGACTTACCTTCCACCACATGAGTGGATCACCCTTCTTCCCAAGTGGCCATGCTCCTTCTTTGTACTTTTGAGCTCATCGTCTTCATGTGAAATGCCAGCTTTGCCAGGGTAGTAGTTGAATTCAAGATCGTCAATGTCTGAGTCATCGCCATTCAACCAAGGAGTTGTTACTTGCGGGTTCATTTTTTGATGAACTTCGAGTTTCTCTTCAAACACAGCTTTCAGAAGGTTTTTGGCAGCGTTGGTGTAATTGGGAAACTTGTCCTTGATCAAAGACATTTGCCAGGCAGGGTGGAGGACGGTTGCACTACATTTTAGTGAGAGGTTGAGATACTTATTTGAAACCCTGATCATTGGATCAAACATTGTCTTCAGGATGGCAAACTCGGGCAACAGCTTCTTCTCCAGAAGGTCAATGAGGCGACAATATTTGTAAAGTACCATGGATGACGTCGTCCCATTGCCTTCCATACGCAATGTTATTGTCAAGAACTCCTGCTCAGAGTCAAAGTCAAGTAGATTGAGTGAGATTCACACAAAAGTTACATGTAAGTTTCGAAAGCAAACCTCTAAGATGATGTTGAGGGAATTGAGGTCTTCCCACTCCCTGTTGGAGACCTCGTACTTTTTGAAGTAATGAGCTGTGGCCAACTTTCCGGCATACTTATCCGATTCATCATCAAGCATTTTTCCGATAACTTTTCTAGCCACATACACCCGTTGCCAACAGTCGTATGCAACATTCCATCAAATACCATAGCCGTGGATCAGCTGGGGCCCCTTTTAGCCGATTTGCTGGGCGACAAGTTTGAATTCAGCTCATTTAGCCGCTGATGAAGAAATTTTACGACTGATTTAATCAATCTGACCAATGTCTTAAGGTTAGTCAGTAATCTGGAGGCAAATTTTTGAACAACAAAGAGAGATCATAAGCAACACACTCACTTTCACAACAGTACAACCAATTCCAACTTTGCTTTGGCTGATGAGTAGTTCATCATCCTTGGCTTCTGATGGTGTGCCTTGGGATGCATCGTCAGGATTGATTTCTTCCATGTCATCATTGTTATGTATCTTTTCGATTTTGATTTTGTCTTCCACAACTTCAACAGTGTGATTTTGTGTATTGTAGGTCTTGTCTTCATCAACTTCCTCAATTGTCAAGAGGGTTGGAAAGTAATTAGGTTTTGAAGTCAATGGCTGGTTATGAGTTGCAAGTTTGAGGTTTTTGAGATCAGAGCAATGACGTGACAGAAGCAACGCAGGTGATAAGCCAAGTGATGCCCGAAGTTTCCATTTTTCTGTTGAATGATTGTGGCCATTTGCTGGGCCATGGTGAAGTTATTGCTTACAGATTCTGTTGTGAGTGCATGGATGTAGATAAACAAGTGAAGTATCAGCTTGACCAAGCAAATAAATTGTACAAGAAAAAATCATCAACTTATCTGGTTATGTAAACCATGTTTGATCAGCACATTTGGAAAAGTTGCGGCTAAATATTTACTATTATGATGCCAGGAGACGTATTTCAATGCAAGGTGTTGCATTAAATACTCCCATTTCTTGTTGATGTAGCAACATGATATCCCAATGAAGGCTTTATGATTTCATTTTGTAGTCCATACATCAGCCACAAGGCTTATTTTTGATCTGGATTCCTGGAAGCAAGGCTTTAGCGTGGCATAGTTGATGTGTTTTGAGTTGAATTAGAAAACTTACCTTGATGTCCCGAATGACATTTGATTGAAGATTAACGTAGAGCTTCCTTGCGTACTGAGCTGCCCAAGTGCAAGAGTAAACTGCTGCAGTGGCATTGCAGTAGTCAAATGCAACACCAAGAAGAAAATCATCAAATCGACTCCATGGAAGGGAGTGTCTGATAATCCATAAGATCAAGATCTTGTTCAGTGTCTGGTTATTGAATCTACCTTTTTCAACATAAGCTGTCAGAGTTCCTGACACATTTTATTTTTTTTGGCAGCACAATCCTCATCCTTGGCGCTTGGGGGGAGGTTACCACCGTTAGATATCACAGAAGCTCTTCCAGGACATGCCTTTTGTACTCCATTTGGGACAGACGAGCCATAGCGGTGCGTTTTGAGATAAGATATCAATGAAAGTGGCACCATCAACATTTGTAGGTGAGTCTTTTATCCTGTTTTTCAATAAAAGTGTCTGAATTAGAACGAAATAAAGAAGAGGGAAATGAGACATAGATACACACCTGGCCAGGAGCAGCGCTTCCTTCAAAAAAATGAAGTTTTGGGTTGTCAAAACCACCCTTGACGTTCTTGACCTTCTTTTTTGCCTTTGAATT
Organism: Puccinia horiana; assembly: GCA_001624995.1. NCBI lineage: Eukaryota > Fungi > Basidiomycota > Pucciniomycetes > Pucciniales > Pucciniaceae > Puccinia > Puccinia horiana. The sequence continues at coordinate 10,349 of LWDY01000068.1, read as the reverse complement.
TTCCTCGTCAGAATCTTGGACGAGATCCACAACAGCAATTTCGGCAGTGGAACTAGATAGAATAGCCAGGTTTGAGCTTGCGCTTGCCGACTTGACTGCCTGAGAAAAAAAGTCGAAATCAGTTTAGTTTCAAAATGGAGAGTAAAATTCAAATCTGACCTTGAGAGCCTGTTGAGATGAGACACAGGTCAATATGGATTGCTGGGGAACTCCACCTTCTTTGGCGTTGGCGTGGTTAGATGTTGTATTGGTTGAAATTGGGCAAATTGGACCCTGAAGTGTTCTTCAAGAGTCTGCATGTGTTTGAATAAATCCACGGTGTACAAGAGGGGTCCAGATACGAGAGGATTGACGTAGTACAACAGTTGTTTGGCCAGGGGGGGTAGACTCACGGGATTCAGGCATTGTTAATTGGGATTTATTATTGCTGACAGTTCCAGGTGAGTGTTTGAATTTTTGTGCTAACTATGTACTGTCTAGTTATTTTCTGTTTGATCAAGTGTGGTTCATGAATAAATAACCTAATAGGTTTTGGCCATGGGTAATATGAGTCCGCAGTCTCATCCCTGCCAGCCACGCTCATGGATTGTATGCTAAAACTGTGCCAACTTTTTTTCTAGCAAAAAGTCCACTATAATTAGATGTAGTTGAAAATTTAGTGCTTTGGGCCACTTCAACACTAAACTAAAGTTAAATTTAGTTTTAGTGCTTTGGGGGTGTTAAACTAAATAGGTGAAAAGAAATTTGTAGTGATGGACCCACTGCACTAACAGCTAAATGTAGCTTATCACAGCTACCACTAATGTTTGAAGCCAATATACGTAGTGGAGATCTGCTAAACTAAATTATTAGTGGAGCTAATGTAGTTTAGTGTAGTTGTTGCATTTTTGCTTCAGTAATGGACTTGCCTTGGTTGCTTGATCTCAGAAGCTATGACCTCCCTCTTTCATTTCTTCTGCTTTGACCCTATGACCTCATATCTTGTTCGAACCTATGTCCTACCTTTGTAGCCTCACTTGTATTTCCTATATAAGCTGTCTGCTTCTATTCTTTCCATCTTTCCTCATCAAAATAAGATTATAGTTTTTAGCATCACTTGATTCCACCTTCTTCAAGCCTTCTCATTGCAAACCCTTTCAGTGTTCTACTCTAAGTCCCTTTGAGCCTAAATAACTCTTCTTCAAAAACAGGAAGACCTTTGAACAGTCAGTCCTCTCTTTGAAGCTATCTCTTTTCTTTTCTTTCCTTAAAATAGTGCCCACCCGTCTCTTGTACAAGACGCTGTGTGACATTAACCCATGAAGATCCAGTTTTTTTTGTAAAAATGGTATGGGTTACTGGGCTAGAGAGACTTTGGGTTAAATCGAGTTTTCCCATCCCACCAAATTTGTGGACCAATTTTGCCATGGGTTAACAAGTATATGGGGTAAGAGGGAGTCGACTGTACCATCCCAGATAAGAGATCTGTCAGGAAGACCACTGGCATTTAAATTCCAAAACACTTTTTCCGCTTGTAAAGAAAACTTTCTCCCTTTTGTACAAAAAACTGCAAGTGTTCTTGAGTAAATATGTATGTATGTACATAGCCCTAAGCTTTCATTTTCATTGATAAAAAAACACAACTCAACATTGAAGAAAGCCAGATTCAAAAACTTTGGGGGAAGATAGAGGCTGACTTCTCTTCAATCTACACCCTCCTGCAGAGCCAGATCTAGCCAGATGCCTGTTAAGTTTATTAGCAGTGAAAGTGCTAGGATTTTAGCTTTTTGAGAAGTCAACTCCTAATTGCTTCAACTATTTTTTTTCTCTTTATAATCATTCTAATGAGAAGGATAAATCATAATTCTTGTCATGAATTAATTAAATCTTGGACAATGTAAATATATAAAGAATTGCTTATCTTACATCAAATAGTAACTCTACTTATTTTCAATTTATTAATACAATTTCACCACCAACGTATGTGGCTGGGTTGAGCGTAAATAGCCCAGGTAATCTGAGTGACCCTTAACCAATTTAAAATTGTCAGGATTTCAGCTCAATGAGATGATGCCATGGGACTGGTCTTGATGATGAGGGAACAGGACTGAGGAGCAGCCAAAGATGGCATGGAGGTGAAAATGCTCAGACTTGATACTTGAATTCAGAAGTGAGGAGCAAGACTTAAGAAGTCACAACTAGAGAGCCCCCTTGACAAGATCCAAAGGGGCCTAGACAGAAGATGACAAGACAACTGGACAGGACAGGAAAGACCACTTGGTCAACAGGACAGGAAAGACCACTTGGTCAACAGACAGGAAAGACCACTTAGTCAATAGGACAGGAAAGACCACTTGGTCAACAGGACAGAACAGGAAGGCTGAGAGCGGATGAGTTCATAATTATGACAAAAATTGGGTGAGTTTTAACCAATGCAATATGCATCTGAGTCAAACTTGGTCTGAACTTGGGTGAGGTTTTTGCCACCCAAGTGAAAGTCACCAGCAGAATACCCAAGGAAACCTTGGAAGGCCTCCCAACCCATTGAATCCTCTTGATTGGTTGGAAACCAGTCAAGTCAAGCTCATCTGGTATGCACCAAGGATTTAATGCTTAGTTGAATAATCTCCAAGCCTCAATGGGGAGGCACCCCTGGGTGGGTGGGTGGGTGTGAAATTCTGGTCAAGTTTTTTCATGTGGGTGATTGCATCTCAACCTGAGGTGCTATCCAACTTTTATCAACCCAAGCTGAAAATCAGCACCCACCCAGGGTGCTAAATGGGGTGCTACTATAGCTCTGAAGCTAAAAAAAGCCAGACAGTTGCCAGATCTAGCAACCTTCTGGCACATGTGACAGCTCGTGACAGACCGGAAACCCTGGACATAAACCACATTTTCTGATGAATCCTGTCTGAACACCTCACATGTCTCACAATGTGGCTCTGAATATAGCAACCTCGGCTGGGTACCAGTCCACCTCAGGTTGCTATTGCAAAAAACACAGGAGGTATATCTGGGTTTTAGCACCCCGATCATAGCACCTCAGGTGGAGATGCTTTAAGAGCATCTCCATTGTGGGAGCTATTGTTGGAATTTCGCCCGGTCTCTCTCTTTGATTATTTTTTCATTTCTTTTTTATTCAATTTTGTATTTAAAATGAGTCAAGTCTTAGCCCCCAAATCTTGACCATACTTGTACCTAGCCTATTTCAACCAGCTAGATTACAGAGAAATTGAATTCATCTGTCCTTACCGCATAGATCCTCTGAGTGACCCTTGAGCCTCCTCACTGAACTTTCATCAAAGACACTGTAGCCTCTTTGATCAAGTAAAAAGGTACTTCTTAGACTTTGTCTATTACTTGGATTTAATCCTATTTTCCCCTTCTCAACTCTCAATTTTAACAGCTATCTAGGGTTGCTATCAAACTTTCAGCAACCCAAAGCAAAATTCCCCCGCCCACCCGGAGAGCTATCTGCTGTGCCACTCTAGCTTCAACTCCAGAAAATGCTATTGGGTTGCTAGATCTATTGACCCTCTAGCACCTGTGACAGGCAGAGATCCCATGACATTCTGGTGAATCCTGCCTGACACATTGGTCTCTATTTGCACCCTCACCCACAAAACACTACACATTCCTGGTGTCACATGTTTTCAGGCTCCCAATACAGCTACTTATGGCTGGGTGACAGCCCATCTTGAGCTGCTATCAAACAAAGTTCAGGAGCTATATCCCGGGTTTAGCACCCAAGTACAGCTGCCGCAATGGAGATGCTCTAAGAGTGTCTCCACCCAAGGAGCTATAATTGTGGAGGTGGACTGGTACCCCAGCTGAGGTTGCTGTATTCAGAGCCATGGCCTGAGACATGTGAGGTGTCAGACAGGATTCACCAGAAAATAGTGTTCATGTCCTGGGTTGCCTGTCTGTCACAAGCTGTCATAGGTGCCAGACGGTTGCTTGATCTAGCAACCGTCTGGCATTTTTTTAGCTTTGGAGCCATAGTAGCACCCTTTTTAGCACCCCCAGTGGGCGCTGAATTTCAGCTCAGGTTGCTAAAAGTTGGATAGCACCTTGAATGGAGATGCTCTAAGTGGTTACTTGTTGGGATTTCCGTTCAGGCAGATTCAGTAGTACCCAACGGTGTAACCAATACACAGTTTTCTAAAACTGTGTATTGTATCTGATAACAGATACATCTGAAATACATGTATTTCAATACAATACCGTGTGTATTTGCACCAATACGCCATGTATCATATTGTATTGGGAGTAAAAATACACAATCTTGGGAAGATGTGTATAGTATCTGAAAGCAGATACATGAAAAATGCATGTATTTTTTTGATACAATACATGCATCGTATTGGTTACACCTGTTGAATTTTTTTCTCTTTTCTTCTGTTGGTACTCCTTCCCAAAATCCTCCCATTTCTTTCATTACAATAATGCCTGTCTTGATGATGTAGTTGTCTGCTGAGTAGTCTGATTTGTCTATCTTGAACACACATTGTAGTCATTGAACCCTGGTAGTAGTATCTTGTTTTCACTCTTATCTCTAGGCATTTCTTCTTACATATTCAATTCTGTGTCATTGTTTTATTTTCAGATTTATTCATTATACCAACCACAAGTCAACCAGTTGTATGTAGTCTATTTAGTTCCTCTAGACTACACTGAATATAATCATCGGTTCTCCTCCTTCATTATCCGTCCCACCTTCCTGAGCCTTTCCTGTGAGATTGTTCCCTTCTCATAAGCCCTCTATCTCGAACTCTTAAAAATATTATTCTTTCACTTTCTTGAGTCAAAAGTTAATCAAAGCTCAACAACACCGTTGTTGGTACCCCTAATGTACAACTAGGTTTTGCATGCGTCCCCACACACTCCGCTCTGCAGGTAACCCCTGCTACAAGCGCTTGATGGAATTCTGTCCCTGTGTCCCTCCTGGAACAATGCAACAAAAACCAAGCTGGAAAAATTGAGTATTGCTACAGCTTTATTTGAAAATCCAAAATTAGGAGGATACAATCATCACTTGGTGTCAGGTGACACCAAGCAGCAGCTTTGGCTCTAGCTCTGTCTCTGCTACAATTATACTATCAGCTGACTAACATGACCCCTTTGTGCTTTGTAAGGAACTGTAAGTGCAACCAACTGGATGCTTCATGTGTAGATCATTGAAGTTGAGCCAAATGTCACTTGTCTACTAGTGATCACTGATTTTTCCTGGTGTTATATGAGAAGATTTTTGATCTGTTTGGTCCTTATGCAATAAATGAAGATTTAACAAGCATCAATGTTGAAGGTGACTATTTTAACAATTCAAAGATATCACAATATTTTCTCCAAACAAGTTCAATCATCTTCCCTGGGATCAAACCACCTGTGTCAGAAGAATTTTTTGGTTCCAAACTGATGATAATGGTGTCATTATCATCGGTTTGGAACCGTAACTCAGCTGGAGCTGGCTTAGTTGATTTGAGCTCAGCTCAAAGGGAGCTGGGTTAGACCAAAAAAAAAAAAAGTTATAAATTCTCAATTAGCCCAGTGGTTTGCAGCTCCGCTGCAAACCACTGGCAAACCCAAAGGCCCTGGGATCAATTCCCCATACATTCATCCAAAATTTGGAGGTTTGGAGGTTTGGAAGTTAGGGGGTTAGTTAGGGGTTAGGATTAGGGATTAGGGGTAGGGATTATGGATTATGCAGCTCATCCAGCTCAAATGCCAGCTCAGCCAGCTCAATTTACTAAGGAGCTGTATGGCAGGAGGTGCGGCGTACTAGTCAGCCAAATGCCATACTGTGGGGCCCATGCAAACCAAGGCGTACAAGCCGGGGTGTCATGGGTTCCTTCCACAGTTAGGGGTGGTGGGGTGGGCGACCTGGACATGAGCTCAGCTCATCCAGCTCGCAGGCCCTTCCGGTTCCAAACCAACCATATTGCCGGTTTCTTGGTCGGTTTGGAACCGAAGTATTCATATGACAAATCTCGATCAAACAGCTGAAAGAAAGTTGATTTATAAAAACTAGAGGTCCTCATCTTAACCAATGTACAATGGAGTTTATTGAAAGATTAAACAATACAGATGATTCTGTTCATACAAGTCACAAGTCATTACTGCTCAAGGCAGTTTATTGATAAAGTTGGGATAAAGGATTTCAAGGGAAATCTTGAAGAGATACATAGATTCTGTACCCAAATGCATGGAGACTGACCCAGGGCCTCATTGACAGATACCATAGATTCCTTTAGGAACTTTTTGATCCAGCTAATCCATGTCAATGGTGATAAATCTTGAGTTTCAGAAAGAATAGCAAATACTGGAACTGGGCTTGTGAAGCGGAACGTGTGTCTGACGCATACACCCACATCCAAGGACGGTCAACAGGAAAACCCAACCACAACCACTCACTTGACACTCATCAGCCACCATGCTCAAGCCCGAACTCACTCACTCTCGTTCTCACTCCGGCTCATCTGTCGTCAATGTACTCGACGATTTGGAGAGTCAAGAATGTCAGACCATTGATCCCTCCTCAGGTCAGTCAACTTATCTACATTCTTCCATACTTCGCTTTCTGTCTGACTCTCTCTCGGCAAAATCTTTTTCAGATTCTCATGGAGGATTATCCGCTCAGTCAAACCGCAATTAACACCATCACCGCTGGCAGACTTGGCGCCGACGCAATTGTCAAAGGCCACGACGATCGATTGCTCGTCATCGTCGGTCCCTGCTCCATTCATGATACCAAGGCCGGACTAGAGTATGGTAAAAAACCAAATTACTCCCAATCATCTCTTCAAGCTTCCTTCTCATTCATTCATCCATTCTTATTTATTACAGCCAAACTACTCAAGGCCTACGCAGACGGTGCAAGTGATCATCTGCATATCCTCATGCGGTCCGTCCAAATTTATCATTCAAACCCAAATCTCTTTTTCATTGATTTATTTTAATTCCAATTAGCACCTACTTTGAAAAACCAAGAACAACGGTCGGCTGGAAAGGACTAATTAACGGTTAACAATTCCTTCTCTCAGGAAATCCAACACTTTGGATATTAATTTTTTTTTTTTTCCCAACAGATCCATCCCTCGATGGCTCCTTTCAGATCAACAAGGGTCTCAGGATCGCCAGAGGATTCCTGCTAGAATGTGTACGCGACCCGGCTCTCTAATAATTATTCTGTATTTCCTTGTGACTGCCACCCATTTTCCTCTCTCTAAAATCCTGGTTGCTTGCTCTACTGCCAGGCCGAATTGGGCGTCCCTGTAGCCGTTGAATTTTTGGATCAAATCTCGCCCCAGTACATCGCTGATACCGTCTCATGGGGAGCCATAGGTGCTCGAACAACAGAATCTCAGTGTCACAGAGAGCTAGGTACATCGGCCTTCACTTGGCGGTGCTTGTAAAAATTTTCAGCTTTCTAATTCGCCCTTACGACTTGCTCTAGCCTCTGGACTCTCAACACCGGTTGGATTCAAGAATGGAACAAATGGTAGTGTTGGGATTGCTATCGATGCCATTCGGGCTGCCAAATCAGGGCACGTCTTCCTATCTGTCACTAAGCAAGGTATATCAGCAATCGTCGAAACTAATGTAAGAAAGCAATCTCTAGCAAATCGCGTTGTAGAAAAATTCCTCAGGACAGATCACTCATATTCAAATTCAGGGCAATGATGCATGTCACGTCATACTGCGGGGATCAAACACCGGCCCGAATTTCTCATCGAGTCACATCAAACAATGTGTCCAAGAGCTTTCTAAGTCTGGTTTGAAGCCACTGGTTATGGTCGACTGCTCTCATGGAAACTCCGAAAAGAAACACGAGAGGCAACTAGTTGTTGCCGAAGACCTCGCCAGTCAACTTGAAAACCCAGGCACTCAAGATTTCATCATGGGTGCCATGATCGAATCAAACTTGGTCCAAGGTTTGAGAAACTTTTCTAAGTGTTTACTTGAGCAAGAGATAGATAGACTGACCCTTGAGGGCACCAATTTGCCAATTTTTTTTTTGGATAGGTAAGCAAAACCTCGAGGCCCTTGGACCTCACAAGCTGACTTACGGACAGTCAATCACCGATGGTATGAGATTCTTATTCTTAAAGAGTATGCTAAAATGGGACACTGAAAGCATCGTCAATATCGACCAACAGCTTGCTTGGATTGGGAATCGACTAGGCAAGCCTTAGAAAGATTAAAGGCGGCAGTCGGCCAGAGACGATGTCAGAGACTTGCTGCAAAGTCCTCCGGCTCTGTTTAAAAGCCCCCACCAACCATATCCTCTTTTGTGCGTGTCTCAGATCGAGGTCACGTTGATGATATTAATGATAATGCTAATCTGTATCGATTATTTTTTGGGAAATGTAGTCATCTCTTGTGATACCCCCGAACGCGGAGCAAAAAATGATTATTCCATCGACTCTGATGTGATCAAAGATACCCAAGTGGTTTCGATTTAGAAACGTCAACTTGAGTGGCTGTGGATAGATAGGAAAGTCTAGGGACAAAAATCATAGCCAAGCTTATTCCCAGTGTTACCTTATATGCATGTGTGTCGCGAATGTTAGCATCTTGTTTGTTTCCTTGCTTTATTTACCCGATTGCTCTTGTTGTTTAATCTCTTGCGGAATCATGATTGGCATCAGCAGACACAAGTCACTTCAAGCCCCCCCCCCCCCCCCCCCCCCCCCCCGAAACAAACAAAAACTTGATTTTTCCGATGATCGGACCAACTAGAATGGATTGGATTGATTGAGTGTCGGCTTCACCCGCTACATACGTGTATCTGTCTTTCCTTGTCCATATCATTCCCTTCGCATTCATCGTTGTTTTAAAGGGAGGATTGTGTACATGGTAAGTAGATTGAGGCTACACACCAAATTAGAAGACAAAATCTGTCGGATGTCTAAATCAAGTCCGTGAGTTTTCTTTCGTCCAACCTGACTCAAGGTTTTTGTAGGTCATCAAGCCGGACCTGTTCTTTTGTTTGCACTTTCGTCTTTGGGAAGACTTTCCTAACCAGGAAATAAAGAATAGCTGGTAGGAGGAGCTCCTTAAAACTTACAAGAACCTTCCTCTTTCTCACTTCTCACCACTCTCAGCAAGTAATCAGCAACCGTAGTCAAGAGGTAAAAAGGGGGGAAAAAGAAAATTCTGGTGCTTGGTTGGGACCAGTTGCTTTTATTCGGCCTAGGGGATTGGTCATGCTACATTGGTGGGAATTAGGACTCGGTTTTCAGAAGTCTGGAGCTCAATTCGATGAGATACGCAGGGGACGCTGTTTTTGTTTTTTTAAAAGATGAAGAATCATTGAAGAAAAAGAAAGAGGTTATAACTGTAGAAAAAAAAAAATTACATTGGGTTAATCCAAGACGAGATCGACGATTTGATTGATACTCCCAAAAACACTTCAAAAGCAACAAAACCATGCTGGTATTGCTAACTTTTAAACAATAGTTGGGGTTTCTATTTTGTCGAATTCACAGTTGGAGGAGAAAAGCGGCAAGCGAACAGAGGAAGTTCAATCAATTTGGAATCCTTTAATGGCCACTTCCACCGGGCGCTTGGCAGTGTCCCAAGCCAGTCGTTCTTGGTTTTCTTTCTCAATTTCTTTGACCAAAGGAGTCAAATATCTAACATCCTGTATTTCAAAGAGAAAAAACAACAACAACGGGTTAGAAAATTTGATTGTGGGATGCAAGTAGATCGAAGGATTTGGTCGTTACTTTTTCGGGTGGAGTCCATTGTTCCTTCGGCAATTCTTTATGAAGAACTGAGCATTGTGAAGCTACACGAAGTCGGTAAGCACGATCGTATTGTTCGCGTTCGGTGAGACGAGAGATAGCCTGAAAGATCGAGAGAAGAATGAGATGAGATTTTCATTAGAGTGAGAAGGGAATGTATAAATGTGAATGGTGGGTTGACCTTTTGCATGGTTTTGTTCTCCTCCATGATCAAGTCGTCATATCTCAATCCGTATTGTCTGTAGCCGGCAAGATTAGCGTACCAGCTAGCGATCGGCTTCAAGAATCGATAGAGTGTCTTGTTGGCCTTGACTTGTTGTACCAATGAGGTTCCGAGTGCAGACATCTTGAAGGCTGTAGTTGTGTGTGCGGATGAGGAAAGTTGGGTTGAAGGGGTGTTCGGCTCCCGCGGGCTCGACCGGAAGGCGTGTGTCCTATTTGGAGCATCTCCACCGCCGGGGAAGCACATACCCAGGGGGTTGGGCTTGTGCCACAGGCCGGGTCCAGACCGAGCCTCGGGGAGTTTTTCCAATCCTCATCTTACTTTTAGAGACACGGCCAAATACCTCCGGCAAAGTCTCGTTATAAAGTCAGCATCAAACAGGACACGAAAAACGATACACA
>LWDY01000067.1:12500-14727 GCA_001624995.1 Puccinia horiana | reverse complement strand
CGGCGACCGCCAAAGCTAGCCTGGCTATTTAGCAGGTTAAGGTCTCGTTCGTTATCGCAATTAAGCAGACAAATCACTCCACCAACTAAGAACGGCCATGCACCACCACCCACAAAATCAAGAAAGAGCTCTCAATCTGTCAATCCTTATTGTGTCTGGACCTGGTGAGTTTCCCCGTGTTGAGTCAAATTAAGCCGCAGGCTCCACGCCTGGTGGTGCCCTTCCGTCAATTTCTTTAAGTTTCAGCCTTGCGACCATACTCCCCCCAGAACCCAAAAACTTTGATTTCTCGTAAGGTGCCGAACGGGTCAAAATACTAACACCGTCCGATCCCTAGTCGGCATAGTTTATGGTTAAGACTACGACGGTATCTGATCGTCTTCGATCCCCTAACTTTCGTTCACTGATTAATGAAAACATCCTTGGCAAATGCTTTCGCAGTAGTTAGTCTTCAATCAATCCAAGAATTTCACCTCTGACGATTGAATACTGATGCCCCCGACTATCCCTATTAATCATTACGGCGGTCCTAGAAACCAACAAAATAGAACCACACGTCCTATTCTATTATTCCATGCTAATGTATTCGAGCAAAGGCCTGCTTTGAACACTCTAATTTTTTCAAAGTAAAAGTCCTGGTTCCCCAACACGCCCAGTGAAGGGCATGAGGTTCCCCAGAAGGAAAGGCCCGGCCGGACCAGTACACGCGGTGAGGCGGACCGGCCAGCCAGGCCCAAGGTTCAACTACGAGCTTTTTAACTGCAACAACTTTAATATACGCTATTGGAGCTGGAATTACCGCGGCTGCTGGCACCAGACTTGCCCTCCAATTGTTCCTCGTTAAGGGATTTAAATTGTACTCATTCCAATTACAAGACCCTAAAGAGCCCTGTATCAGTATTTATTGTCACTACCTCCCCGTGTCGGGATTGGGTAATTTGCGCGCCTGCTGCCTTCCTTGGATGTAGTAGCCGTTTCTCAGGCTCCTTCTCCGGGGTCGAGCCCTAACCCTCCGTTACCCGTTGCAACCATGTTTGGCCAATACCCAAACATCGAAAGTTGATAGGGAAGAAATTTGAATGAACCATCGCCGGCGCAAGGCCATGCGATTCGCGAAGTTATCATGAATCACCAAGGAGCCCCGAAGGGCATTGGTTTTTAATCTAATAAATACATCCCTTCCGAAGTCGGGATTTTTAGCATGTATTAGCTCTAGAATTACCACGGTTATCCAAGTAGTAAGGTACTATCAAATAAACGATAACTTATATAATGAGCCATTCGCAGTTTCGCCGTATAATTGCTTATACTTAGACATGCATGGCTTAATCTTTGAGACAAGCATATGACTACTGGCAGAATCAACCAGGTAACTATCTTCGGCGGCCCTCGCGCCCTAGAGCGCTCGTGCCTAACCCCAGTGAAGGGGTCGGAGTAGTTAAAAGGTAGGGGCGCCTTTCCCGAGGGTCAGGTCGCCCGGCCTTGGACTCGCCGCGGGCGTTAGCCTTTGGTTCGCCTTCAGGCCATCCGATTGCCATAACTGGATTCCCCAAGGTAAGGTCCGCCGTGGAACGGGCGGGCGTCCGTTAAGACGCCGCCCGACCAAGGCATGCCTACCTCAAGAGGAGGTTACCCGCCGCCGGTCACGTCGGTTAGGACGGTTACCGGTACGCGGGCATGCCCCCGATTGCGTCTTAGGTAATGATAGCCAACGGCCAACAACCCACAGACTCCTTCAGCGCCAGATGCTCGCGAGAGCACCCGGTCTTCAGGCACCGCGGCCTCCCGGATGGCTGGGGCAGAGCTAATTGAATAGAAGTACCACCCGCCGTCCGACAAACCGCAGCAGCGGACCACAACCGGCCTCGGAGCGACAGCGATTAACGCGTATCCGGCTCCTCGAGGCCCTGTAAATGGTCCTTGCGAATTTGGGACTTGTGTTTGTGAAAGGTCAGGGGGCTAGGGCGGCACCCGTGGTCCCAGCCTGATCAACTCCGCCCCCAAACCTCCTCGGTGCCTAGATACGCCCCGAGGGGCTAGACAACTTTGGAGGCTCCTCTAACGCTGCCATACCACCCCCATCCGAGCCGTTAACCCCCTAATGAGATTCGAACTGAATCGGGATCTCAAGAGGCGGCAAGACAATCTTCGGAGGGTGGCACGACCACATCAGAGGAATGGAGGCGGCGACTAGGTAGGGACCGCCGGCTCTATCAATTCGAACTGA
>LWDY01000066.1:5000-10000 GCA_001624995.1 Puccinia horiana | reverse complement strand
TCCGTATAGTTTTATATAGTATTATATTGCCTTTATATTGTATTGTATTTTCTATATGCTTATTTACTTTATTGTTCCGTATAGTATTATATAGTACTATCTAGCATTATCTATTATAGTATTGTATATCTTTATATGCTTATCATCATATACTCTAGCTTTATCTCGTATAGTATATATATTACATTATATCGTATAGTATTATATAGTTTTTATTGCTTATTGCTTCTCACTTATTATATTTCATTTTTCTTCTTATTAAGAGAAAGAAAGAAAGAAAGAAAGAAAGAAAGAAAGAAAGAAAGAAAGAAAGAAAGAAAGAAAGAAAGAAAGAAAGAAAGAAAGAAAGAAAGAAAGAAAGAAAGAAAGAAAGAAAGAAAGAAAGAAAGAAAGAAAGAAAGAAAGAAAGAAAGAAAGAATTATTCTATTCTTTTCTATCCTATCCCATCCCATTGGATGGACCATCATACTCTTATATCCATGTCTCTACCTATTTAGCTTTCTCCCTCTTTTTAGCTTATCTTTCTTTATTGGTGGTGGGCTTGTTGAGGTTGTTGGAGGATGTGTTAGATGTTCCAACTATTCTTCTTATTATTACTTTTATTACATCGCATTATGCTTATAGCCTACTTGCCACTTGTTTAGTTATCTCTTTGTTCTGCTTTGCTCTGCTTAGCCCTACCTGGCTTAGCTTATCACCTTTACTTATATATATAAAGATATATATATATATCTACCCCTTATATGAGTTGAGATGAAGTGAGATGACATGAGGTGTGATGAAGTGACATCACATGAGGTGAGATGACGTGACATCACATGAGGTGAGATGAAGTGAGATGACATGGGGTGAGGGTTAGATGAAATGAGATGACATGAGGTGATATGAGATGAAATGACATGAGGTGATATGAGATGAAATGACATGAGGTGTGATTTAGTTTTATGAGATGAGGTGTTATTTAGTTTTATGACTAAGATGAGGTGTTATTTAGTCTTATGACTAAGATGAGGTGTTATTTAGTTTTATGAGATGAGGTGATATGAGATGAGATGACATATCACCTTTATATCTACTTTATTTACCTTTCTTCTTTTACATCCCCCCCTATATTAGCTTATATATTTTCTATACATTTCTATTACTCTTTTTATTTCTATTATTATTATTTATTATTCATTCAAAGAATGAGTTGCCATTACCAGATTGCTTTTATGTCACCTGCTCCCGTACCCTATTATTCCGTTGACATAAGCTACTGATTTTTTATATCTATAATTAGTTATTATTATTTTAGAAGCCAGAGCTAGAGCTTGAGCGATGGCTAGAGTCAGAGCCCTTACCATAACCACCCTTTACCTTCTTGGGATCGTGTTATAGATACCTTTCTACTTACTCTCTCCACTCACGCTGATTGAGGAGATGGCATATCCTAACAAGGAGGTTGTATGGTCTTATATTCTGCGTTATTTCGTTTATCTGTTCACGCTTTCATATTTAGCCTATTATTCTCATAGGCTCTCAAAATAGTGAAAGTGGCTCATCCCTGATCCTATCTATGCCTGTGAGCTTAACCCATTTAGGTGCTGAATTACATTAGCTTGCTGGAAGTTCACTTAGTATCCTACAAAGCAACACGCTCTGATGGCCTTACTAGCACTATAGCAGACTTTGACGTTATCTTAATGTCTTTAGTCATTTTAGCGTTCGGATCTAGTACGGAAAGCACAACATGAAGGATATCATATTACTTATTATGATATAGATATATCACTCTATATACTCCCTTCTCATTTTTAGTCCGTGCTACTATCTATTCGCTCCATACTTTCGCTACATTTAAGGTCGTTCCCTACATCTACTCACGTATTTCTAGTGAATACCTCTAGCCTACACAAATCACTCTTATTAAACTTATAAAAGTGTGTATTTTCCTATATATATATATATCTTATTATTAGATAATATTAGATTAGATTAGATTAGATAAGATAAGATAAGATAAGATTAGATTAGATAAGATAAGATAAGATAAGATAAGAATTATCGTTCTATTGTTTCCTCTCTCTTATATTATTATTATTTATTAAGGGGATATTCAACATTTATTTAATCTTATCATCATTAAGATCCATTAGAGTATTTTCTATGATTGATGTTAGCGGAATTAGCACTACAAATCAGGCAAAATAGAGTGCTGTTGCAATTTGACCTACTAGAATATAAGGTTGCTCTACATGTTGAGAACCTAGGTACATGAGTACTATAAAATCCGCTACCAGAACTCAGAAAATAAATCTATTAAGAGGTCTAAATTGACTCCCTCTCATTCTGCTCCGGTCTATTACCGGTATGGCTAGCAGGATTAGAAAACTGGCAAACATGGCTATTACCCCTAGTAGCTTATTAGGAATTGAACGTAGAATAGCATAGAAGGGAAGAAAATATCACTCAGGTACGCATGTTATTTCATCTAAAGCTATTCACTGAAGAATCGTCCGAGCTATTTATCTCGGCCCCCCGTATTTACATACGGGATTAGACTATTTCATCTTTGAAGTTCTATTATTTTGACTGCTTAGCTGCTCTCGTTATCCTGCCCACCCCCCCCCTTTCTATCCTATTATTGAATACGGCTCCGCTGTCTATAAATCGTCCAAAGCAGGGCTCTCGTGTCGAGATTATTGCTAGTGTGGCTCACTCGTTAGTCGTTGAACGTCCTATAATGTCTTATATTTTATACCTTGCAGGCTTTCGCCTTATTATTATTATTATTATCTTAAGTACACACATCATAGTTTCGCTGCAGATTGTCCAACAAAGGATGTCTCTGCAATTCACCCTGTTTTCCCATGGTTGGGCGACCATTATATAAACATAAACATAAACATAAACATAAACATAAACATAAACATAAACATAAACATAAACATAAACATAAACATAAACATAACCATAAACATAAACATAAACATAAACATCATAAACATAAACATAAACATAAACATAAACATAAACATAAACATAAACATAAACATAAACATAAACATAAACATAAACATAAACATAAACATAAACATAAACATAAACATAAACATAAACATAAACATCCCTGTGAATTGTTTTTATAAAGTATATATATTATCTTATTAGAATGTATCTACTTTATGTTAGGTTTCTTTTATAAAAGAAAGCACAGAACTAATTTAAGTTACACAGAATGGTTACCCTTACCTTACTCACTAATTTAGTATGAACCTCACCTCACCTCACCTCTTAAATTTAGCTGCTTTCTAGCATTTCCTATACCTTTCCTAAAACTTTATTTTAGTTTTATACTTTTACTTTACATTTATACCCTTAGGATGTGTGGCTCACTCACCCTATATGATCCCTATTTTTAGTATTAGAATACAGAGAAGCCTAGAGTATCTGTACACCATTTTCAATTAGTCTTTTGAATCAGTGTGACTTTTCGTGTTTATCTTTTTATCTATAAATCATATTCACTGCAGCTATCTGATCTGATCTGATCTGCTGCCCTATCCCATTTATGAATATCAAGATGTAGAAGATAAAGAACCCTACTATTTTTTATATATCATTATAGTCTGATATGTGTTTTACTGTTCTGTCACATATGTATCCCCTTCTACTTTAAACACATTATTAGCTCTACCTTGATTCTTTACTATTTAGACTAGTGAAATATAGTTGAATTATTTCAAACCTCACATACCTGTGTTAGTCTTTATATCGGAATTCCTTGAACCCCCCCACACCAGGCCTATCACCTATTAAAACCCTATCAGTTAACTCTTATTAATAGGCTTTGCATTTATCTGTGCACTTGTCTAAACCATCTAGAGTTCTTGATTGATTCGCTTATTTAGTTTGGGTACTTCGAGACTTACATTTATCTTACCCTTTACACTCATCTTTCTCGTTCCACTCTCAGTCAGCTAGTACACTCTCTTATACCTTCACAAATACAAATACATTCTATTTGTGCCTCTTTCTCGACTGTCTTCTGATCTCTCACTCGATCTATTATTATTAGATGGTGTCTTCCTAGGTATTTTCTCCCATATAGCAGATCAAGGTTAAGTAGGATGACATCTACGATGTGTCCTATTACAGGACACCTTAGTGTAACGTGTCAAACACCTCATTAGGATGTCACATTCCTACTACTTTTATTAGCTGTTTAAATGTTATATCGCTTTAGGTCTTTACCCTTACTGACTTTTACTTATTGATCATCCTCATCGAACTAGAGGATATTTCTATTTTTTTACATTATTATACCCTTCACAACTTATCATTATCTACTGTTATACTCGTTGTCTTAGCCCATCTATCTTTACCCGTTGATCTTCACCTCTTATCAAAGAGACCTCTTCATGTACCTCTATTTTTATTTTATAGGTTTCAATAAACATTAGCTGCTTCTAACATTTTATATTTTTATACTCTTAGTTTTCTATATCAATCGAAGCTGGTGTCTGTATCGGATTAGCTGGGATATAATTATCTGAATGCCCTATTATGTTAGGTGCATACATAACGAAAATTGCTAGAACTAGAAGGAAAAGGAAAATTGTTACTAGGTCCTTGAAAATAAAATTAGGAGCCATTGGCAGCCTATCCGCATTCCCTGTCACCCCTAGAGGATTATTTGAACCGTGCTCATGTAGCGTGAGAATATGTATTACTACTAGTGCTGCTAGAATGAAAGGTAGTACAAAATGAAGACTAAAAAATCTGTTCAGAGTCGCATTGTTTACACTAAACCCTCCTCAAATAAATTCTACTAGATCCCCACCCACTCATGGAATGGCACTTATTAGATTCGTAATTACTGTTGCCAGGCTCCCAATCATAGTATTGTACCTCTATCTTAGGTTAGTTATTATCCCCTTGCCTCAATGATCATTCGCTCTCGCTACTTCTCATCGTTTCCTTATTTCCTATCCCCTATCTAAGGTTTAAGGATTAT
>LWDY01000065.1:0-14880 GCA_001624995.1 Puccinia horiana | reverse complement strand
CGCACAGATAATAGAGGTACTCCTCTGTCAATTTGGGGAAGTCATCAGATAAAAAAAAAGACAAGATTGAACAATTAGTCATTGCCGGTTGAGCTTCTTGCGAGCTTCCTGTTTGGGTATGGAGGATGCTGGGTCAATCTAAGTTGCAGCAAGAGAAGACTTACGCTGGCGTCTATGGCATAAGTGTATGGCCAAGGAAGGTGCGAACAATAGTTAGTGACTTAGCGCTAGTGCAACAAGGTGTAGGAAGGGCAGAGAAGACTGACGTAGGCTGGCCACATCAGCAGAACGAAACTAGAACAGATCAGCTAGCTGCCACACGCGAGAGGGTATTGAGGCCAGTACTAACCACAGTGCAGCATCATCAATTTTGGAAAGTGTCCTAGATTTCAATTACGCAATTGGCGAGAAGGACGCAGACGTGTTATGAAGAGCCTGGGACGGACCGTTGTGAACCAGGAAGATATAAGCAGTAGCGTGGAAATTGGAATTCAGTGGAAGCTTCGGATTGAGATAGGACCTTCAGATGATACTCAGACTGAAGCAAAGAGGGTACACTGCAATGGTAGTAAAAGGTCGGATGCGGAGTATGCAGGATGCTCGGGCGTTCGTTTTAGCCACCAAACAGGAGGCTGTTTGGTGGCTTTTACTGTTGCACAGGAATAGGCAAGAACCTTGAGGTAGAAATCTGATCTGGAAGTTTTAGGTGTTTGTCGGCCAATGGCTTGATACAACCATGGCTGACACGACGAGCCCTGTTGTCCATACTGACTGACGCAATCTGAGTGGCTTCGGAGGTATTCCTTTTTGCTACCTCTGCACCCTTCCTGTTTCGGGATACATTTTTTTTTTATAATGTAATTTGGCCTATGGCATTGCACACTATGAATCTAAGTGACTACAACCTGTGAGAGAAACAGGCTGAAAAATCTAACAAAACTACTTGGACGCTTTTCAGACGTAAAACATGGATGAGATCAAGACTTTTTTTTTTTTTAAAGAGAACTGAAGGAGAAAAAAGAAACCACGTAAACAAAACCACAAGGAAAAGAAAAGAGTAATCGGGGATCGAGGTCGGGTATCAGCTTGGGAGCTGATCGGAGAATCGGTTGGAATCCGAAAGGAACTGAGCCAAAGGAGGTTCAGCTTTTCGGTTCTGGAGGAGTCTGTCCAGTCGGTCAGCCGTGAATCGGATTCTGATCTTGCGTAGATTGCGTCGCAGAGATGCCCGCTGTTCTTTGATCGCCGGGCATAGATAGGTTCATGAAACGATTGACTGTTTCCCTAGCCCGCAAGAACTACACAGGGGATCGAGCCGCCTACGAATGCGAAAAAGAAAGTAATTCAGCGAGCATTGGCCCGAAGCTAACTGATTGATTAAGGAGCTGAGGGAAATGGGAAGACCCGAGGGTGACGGGTTCTGAGGAGGAGGTCTGCCACTGCTAAAAGTTTGATTTTGCTGCAGTTGCCCTGGACCTGTAAGAAAGGCGTATCCGAAGATTCAATGGCCTCCTTGGCCAATTGATCCGCCAGTTCATTGCCTAGTATATCCTTGTGGCCGGGGCATCATATGAATGCAACCTCTGCGGCAACCAGGGTCTTCGATGATTCATCATTAATCATCCCAAAGAGCCGTTGACCGGGTCTTGGTGCTTTGGGATATTTGGTCCGTTCAATAACCCCCTGGTTATCAACAAATATCAGGATTCGCCGGTAGTTCCCTGACTTGTTTAAATCTCTGCCCAAGCCTAAAGCCGCTAGTACGCCCACCGCTTCACACTCGTGATTGGATATAATCGTGTTGCTTCCCAGCGAGAAAGCACTGTAGACATTGGCCAAGGGACAGACAGCCGCCATAGCTCCCCCTTTCTCCGGATGATAAGATCCATCACTGAATATAGCTAACACCCCCGGGTCTGATGAGGAAGATGAAAGGAGGCACTTAACAGATTTCAAAGCTACATCCTTTGAAACATTTTCATTGAGATAAGCTACTCGTCGTCTGGGAGTTATCCTGAAATCGAAACTGAGGCGAATCGTCTCAGGGTCCATTTCCATCGCTTGATCAATTTTGGTCACCACCAGACCTGTCTGTGCCGAGTCCGGGAACCTCTTGGACGATTCCGCTCTGCTGGAAGAGGATAAGCGTTCCTACAGCGTTGTTAGTTTTAACGGTGATTATCTTCCTGTAAAAGAAGGAGAAACTTGTCCGTATGATTTCCTGCAAGAAGGCCGGGGCCCAGAGGCAAATATGATTGAGTTTAATTGGGTATTGCATAGCTTTCGAGGTATAAGCTTCAATAATTTCAAGATTCCTTACTACACAAATGGACAGTTGTACTATTGACGTTGAAAACAGGTTTTGAAAACAACATCAATATTCCAAATTCTTGGCAATTAAGCCAAACACACGATCCCTTATCTCACTAGGACCATCCCTTAATTTTTACTCCTTCAAATAGTTCATAGTCATTCTGCAACCTTTAACTGATTCTCTGAATTATCTACCCAAGTACAGTGGTCCTAGCCAGTCCAAATGAATGTGAAAGGACCATATGATTGGAGCAGTGGTGGGCATTTATGTTATCCAAATGGATAACTATGGCTGTATATAACATAACCTTTTAAGTTTCTTTATCTGCTAGTTACTGGACAACTTGATTCAATTTAATTTATCCAATATTTTCTTTTTGAGTGTTTTTAGGTCAACTTATCCTTATCATTTTAGTTGGTAGTAGATTGGTAAAGACCCATGTTGTATTACAAAAAAGTGTGTTTCAATCTAGAAAATCCTGGTAACTGTGATAAAGTAACTTTTTTAGTTACATTCCTGGGTAACTGGCAATTAGTTACTTGATCCAATGCAAAAAATTGGAGAAATAAATTGAAGTTACTTTAATATAATTTACACTGATGGTTAGCGCGGGTCCCTAAGCACTACCTGATACCAAGGGGACAGCCCGGTCACCGCCCGGCGGACATACTCGTTGGCCGGGTGCCCAAGGGTTATATGGGGGTGTGTTTTGTACCCACATCCCCAGCCAGGGCAGCGGGTATACCGCCAGCCTGCATGTAGCGGCGGGTATGAGGACCCACACCGGTTGGGAAAGCTGGCCCAGTTACACCAGGCCAACTGGCCCAGTTACACCAGGCCAACTGGCCCAGTTACACCAGGCCAACTGGCCCAGTTACACCAGGCCACTGGCCCAGTTACACCAGGCCAACTGGCCAGTCATTTTCCTTTTACAGCCTGTACATCCACCAAAAAATAAAGAAATTGTATGGCTTCCAAAACCATACCTCCCACTCCGAGTGCCCAAAATTGGACCTTAGCTTTCTAGCCACCAAAAGTTGGGTATCCACGGGTACAATGGGCATTGCCCGACCGACGTACCCGCCATCCCCTTCAAACTTATGAGTAACCAGAGCTATTCCAGGACACGGTGCCCATTGGGTTGGAGCCGGGTATACCCGGCCGATGGCAGGTAAGGGGTCCAGTACTACTTAAGGGGGTGGGTGAAATTTACAAAGTGGGTTTTACAAGGGACAAGACCTTGTAAAGAATATTTTTGTAAAATTACACATTGATGGGGGGTATGTATAATTTTACAACGTGTTTTCCCAAATTCCCACCTTGTAAGAAGAGTCCTTGTAAAAAAGACTTTGTAAATTTCAACCTCAGGTTTACCATGTTTAGTTTTACTAAGTGTTTTTTTACAAAGTGTGACCTTGTAAAAAAAGTTGCTTGAAAATTTACACATTTGCATCCAAATCCTGAATTTGACAAGGAAAATTTTGAGCAAGCAGTAAAACCTGCAAGAATACACCTTGTAAAAATGAATAAAAATGGCTAAATGTCTTAAATTAACAAGGACCAAATTGACTCGACACATCAAACCCAATCATACACTACACTGACGCCACCTGGGATGAAGACCTTGAAACGTGCCTCTCTAGAAGCGGGTCAATCTGTTTCTGGAAGAATTGCCCTGTATCATGGAGCAGTAAAAGCAAAACAACATCACATTGTCCTTGACTGAAGCTGAACTGAATGCCCTCTCTGATGGCATACAAGAAAATCAATGGCTCAAATTCCTTGTGGAAGAACTTTGGAACAAACTCTCAACAAATCAACTTTCTTAGTGGACAACAAGGGCCTGGTTGAGAAGATCAAACTCGAAAAAAAAAACACCTCGACATAAAGATGAAGTGGATTCGTGATCTCAAAGACAAAATGAAATTGCTGTTACTCTGATTCCATCCAAGAGATGGTAGCCGACGCCATCACCAAAGCAAGTGGCACTCAATCCCTTGAACACTCAAATCCAGATGTTCCTAGCTCAAGTCTCCCTGATTGAGGGGGGGGGGGGGGGTGTTGAACTCTCGTTGAAATCCCAGCAGAAAAATCAAGAAGTGCACGCGTGCACCAAACCAAACCTAATCGATCCCAAAATCTAAACCTAATGATCAAAATCAAAAGGTGAAGGTTGTATCAGTCTCTGTCACTCATTGACCGAACTCATCCATTCCCATCTTGATCAACTCTCCAAATATCTCCTCTTTCTTTACTCAACATCGTCCTTCCTCCTCTGTCTCTCACATCGTCCTTCCTCCTCCGTCTCCCCTTCTTATCACCTTCCCCTATCCTATTTCTTCTCTCTTATTTTCTTTCTCATTGTTCCTGTTTCTTCCTTCTCTTGTCTCTTTTGCTTATTGTCTAAAATCAACTTCAAGTCCTAGTCAATCCGGTGAGACTATCAATCAAAAACAATTTAACAAATCAAAACATCTCTAACTATCATTCTCACTCTAGTCCTATTCTAAAGTCCTAAAAACCTCTTGTGTCCTACTCTTCTATTAGCTGTCTGTCAATATCAATAGATATCTTATTGGGTTTGTTTCTAATCTTTTTCTTATTTTTTATCACTCTTTTCTCGTGTGTTGTGTTTCTCATCTAAATATTTTTTTGTCTTTTGTTTTTTAAAGTTCTGGTTTCAGGTTTCAATAATAAAAATCTAGATTTCTCAAGGAGGTAGTCAAGCTAAAAAAACTTATGTTTGGTGGGTTGTCAGATGATGGAACTCGTAGCTTCATGACCGTTGGGATCTTGGTTAAGTTCCATGGGGTTTTCTGAATGGATTATCTTCTGAATTCCATCTAATAGCAAAAAATGAATTAAAGCTGTTGAAACAGTGAAAAAAAGGAGAGATGGTTTACTCACTGATCATGACTGCCAATTTAGATGTATACTAAGGATGACCTGTTTGGCCGTCCGCTTGGACACTCTTCCTGCCATCTTTTCCGGGTGTGTGTCATATGACAGACTCAGCTTCACACTCAGCACTCAGGATCTCACAGTTGGATCTTCCTTGCATTTGGCTAGGATGCTTTTCTACCATGCTTTTTGACCTCAGAAACTTTCAAGCTTTTGGTTAATCCTTGGGTTGCATATGACATCATCACCTATGCACCCTCAGCAATCTTCAGTGATCTCTCAAAGTTACTTTCCAAACCTTCGAAGATTCGATAGCACATTGCTTTCCAGTTATGCAAACAAAAGCAGACCAATAACCCTCTCACTGGTCTTCCTTTCTTTTCAGCATTACTTCTTTATGCGCTTAACTTCCTTTTCTGGATTCACACATTCCTCTTTGTACTTTCAACTTCGACACACAGTCCTCAAACTTTGAACTTCCATTCCCTCACTCTCGCACCCATCACACTTACCCTGCTTGGTCCTCCAGTCATGGACTCCTCGCCTTGGTGTTGCTTGACCTCTTTCATTTCTTCTGCTTTGACCCTATGACCTCACATCTTGTTTGAACCTATGTCATACCTTTGTAGCCTCACTTGTATTTACTATATAAGCTGTCTGCTTCTATTCTTTCCATCTTTCCTCATCAAAATAAGATTATAGTTTTAAGCATAAACTTGATTCTGCTTTCTAATTGCAAACCCTTTCAGTTTTCTACTCCAAGTCCATCTGAGCCTAAGTAACTCTTCTTCAAAACAAAGAAGACCTTTGAACAGTCAGTCCTCTCTTTGAAGCTATCTCTTTCCTTTCTTTTCTTTCAAATAGTGCCCACCGTCTCTTGTACAAGACACTGTGTGACAGTATCTTATTTTGATCTGGCTTTACTTCCTTTACTGAAGTCATAAACCCTCTTTTTCACCTGTACTCCTTTTAATTCAAGATTCCCAACATTCCTTGCTCTCCGAAGGGGCAGTTCTCCTCTCAACAGAGAATTGACCAGACCCCAGCTCCAACATCAACCCTGGCGCTCCTGTTCTGGATCTTCCCAATGTCAACACTGGCCGTGGCCATCGCCCCGAAGCCAGAACCCTCCTTCTTCCTCCAGTTCTTGCAGCCAATCCGGCCGCAATGACAAGGACAATGGAGATCTTCCGGATGATTAGGACCTCAACACTCTTGGTCCCCAAAATTGCCCTAATCCCAAACCTCCTGCTAATACTTTGGCCCCTGTTACCAATGATCCTTGGCCGAAGCCATCCAGCTTCTGGCCACCATTGTGGGCCAAAATTCAGTCCCCCTTTCAGCAGAACCTGCCCCTCAACCCGCTTTCTGTACTACGGAGATGAAGAAGCTTGACTCTTTTGACAGTGCCTCCCCTGCCAAAGTTTGCATCTTCCTGCAGCAATGCAAACTCATCTTCTTGAATGACCCTCACACCTTCTGAAATGACCATTCCTGCACCATCTATGCCTCCTCTTACCTAACAGGCAAGGCATTTGACTGGGTTCAACCCTATCTGGAGGTTCTTGAAGACTCTTCCCCAGACTCCCTCATGAACTCTTGGGCTGTGTTCAAAGCTCAAATCGTCACCTTATTTGGCGAACCCAATGAACTTTGAGCCACCAATCATTGACTTGATAACCTGTCAATGAAGGAGTCAGACCATGCTTCAAACTACATTGCTAGTTTCTGAGCCCTCCATCTTGTCTTCCAGGCTGGGGTGACCGACCTTTGATGTTTCATTTCTGAAAAGGCCCCCCTTCCCGCATCCTCGACCTCCTCTCCCAGAACAATGCCGACAAGATCCTCAGTCTCCGAGATCTCATCAATGCGACACTTTGCATTGACGTGTGCAACCATGAACATCAGAAAGAAAGACGGCACAAAAATTCTCACCCGCTCAACCAAAGAAAGATGGCTCTCACCAACCTTTGACCTCCAACAACCCCAGGCAATCTTCTTCGAAACCCTACTCCACTCCTTTGAAACTGCTCCCTTCCGAACTCAACAAAATCTTGACGGATGGACACCTTCAGGCTGGCGAGAAGGAAAGGAGGATGAAGAATGGTTTGTGTTTGTATTGTGGTGGTTTCCATAAGGTAGATGATTGTCCTAAGTGTACCCGTCAGTTGGGAAAAGCTTGAGTAGTTGTTGCAATAATGGTAATAACAACTACAATGAAACCCCAAGTGCCATTGACCCACTTTCTCTTCTTCCTTTTGAGTCCAAAATCTGTTCTTTGAGAACAGCTGTCTTGAATCAACTCAGATTGATTCTGTTTTGAGATATTTCACCCAGCACTGGGTTGCTACGCTACGCTATTTGCCAAAAATAGCATAGCGTAGCGGCAATTTTTTTTGCCGCCTGCGCCGTAGCGTTAGCGGTCCTAGGGGCTGCTATGCTACAGAAAATTGTAGCGGTGTTTTACAGCCATTTTACTGCTAACAACCGCTGTGGCGCAGTGTAGTGGCACCAGCATTTAGCGATAGCAATATAACCACTAACAGCTATGGCAAAGCAGTTAGCTGTTAGTGATTATCGTTACACTACCTGCTACGGGTAGTGTAGCAACCAACCGTTGGTTCACCTTACTCAGTTCTTATTGATTCTGGAGCTACACTTCCCTTTGTCCGCCAGAGTTTGGTAGATTCTTTTTCTCTTTCTACTACTCCTTTGGAGAAACCCATTCCCTTTTTACTTATCATTCTTTCTTCGAAGCCCATGCAATTTGTTTCAAAGAAAGTTACATGGACCTTCTCCATTTCTTCCTATCAAACTTTTGATTGGGATTGTTTAATCATAGATGCAACCGGGCAGGATGACACCATACTGGGTCATGATTTTCTTTTGCACTGGAGCCCAGATATTGATTGGTCTAAGGGAGTAATTAACCCTTGAACTAAAAATTTACCCAGTCCAGTGAAATTTCTTATTCTTCTCTCTATGACCACGTCAGCCTGAAATCTCTCATTGCCTGGTCAAGCAATGGCTCTCTTCCTGATGATATGCATTCATCTGGAATCCCTCCACTTTCCTATCATCTGTAGTGTATGATGCTTCCCCTGACTTGTTTCTCTTCAAAACTAAAGAGTTTTACTTTGAAGCATCACCACTGGATCCCGTCCAGAAGTCTTGAAGGCGACTTCTTCAACGAAGAACCAGCCAGATCTTGAACCATTTTACCAACAATCCCTTCTGGAGTTTCACCAATTGCGCATCAGTGTTCTCTTTTATTCTGGCGACAACCTGCTCCTCAAGAAAGTGTGATCATCGCATTGATCTCATTGGACCGTCCCTAAAAAGGTACTTATTTATTGCCTGTCAGAACCCAAGACAAAGTTCTTCAAGACTAATTTTCAGAGCATGTAGCAAAGGTTTCATTGACCCAGTTCTTCTCCAACTGGTTTTCCTGTTCTCTTTGTCCCAAAGCCGATGGTTCCCTTCGACTTTGTGTGGATTACCACAGACTGATTGGTTACTAGAAAGAACGCTTTCCTATTCCTCCGATGTCCCATCTTCTCACCCTTTTTGTTGACCTCAAGTCTTCTCCAAAATTGAACTTCGAGGTGCCTTATCACTTAATCAGGTAGCTGAAGGCCATGAATATTAAACGGCATTTAATACCCGACATGGTTGCTTTTGGTACTTGGTCAAGCCTTTTGGCTTAACTAACACTCCTGCCACTTTCCAAGCCTTGATGAATGAAATCTTGGGAGACTTAGTCTAGTCAATGTGGTGTTGTTGTGTTATCTGGAGGACATCCTCAGTCTATTCATGCTCTTGCACTGAAAATGTAGACCATGTCAAGGAAGTCCTTCAAAGACTTCACAAGACTAATCTATATGCAAAGGCACAAGTGTGTTTTCCATGCCACCGAAGTTACCTTCCTTGGTTATGTTCTTAACCGTTCCGGTCTTACCATGGACCAGGACAAAGTTCAGCGTATTCTGGATTGGCCTTACCCCACTTCCGTGAAAGCTGTTCAATCTTTCCTTGGCTTTGCCACTTCTACCACATATTCATTCAGGATTATGCTGGTCCATCACAAACCTGACCCGCGCTTGTGAAAACGATATTCCTTATGTTTTTACTGAGCAAGCGCGCAAAGAGTTTGAAGAACTCAAGCATCATTTTACGACTGCTCCTATCCTTCGACACTTTGACAGTGCTTTCCGCACCTTAGTGGAGATTGATGCCAGCGATTATGCTATCGCCGGTGTCCTTTTGCAGTTTGCCAAAGCTCTAGTGGCTTCCTCAAAGCACCATGTTGTCTTCGAAAGCCACAAAATCAAGGCTTCCGAGCTCAATTATGAAATTCATGATAAGGAGCTCCTTGCCATTATTTTTTGCTTGCAGAAATGGCACACCTATCTTTGTAGTGTTTCTTCTACCTTCGAAGTCATCACAGATCATGATACCTTGAAGTATTTCATGCTGACCAAGGTCCTTACCCAACACCAAGCCAGATGGGCTGAATTCCTTGGTCAATTCAACTTTGTCATCACCTTCCTCCCCGGACGCCTTTCCAGCTTGCCAGACATCCTGACTCAACACGAGGATGTCTACCCTACCAAAGGGAAGACATTCGCCAACAAGAACCCAGACAACGTCCGACAATCTTCAAAGAACAGCCCGACAGATCCGTGACACTGTTCTCCATCTCTACCGATGAGGTGGGTGACTGCGTAGAGACCTTTTGCCTCACACAGTTGAATGATTCCAAGTCCGAATCTATCATCCATGACCTTCAGAAAGGCAGAAATTGCAAGAAATTCTCCTTGGATGATCAAACCCGCCTTCTCCTCTATGATGAGCAGATGTATGTTCCTGATGAGGCTGACATGAAGCTCGAAATCCTGTCTTCCGCCATGATTCTCCCCTCACAGGTCATCATGGCCAAGACAAAACTCAACAACTTGTCTCCCGGGATTTCTACTGGCCTGGGATGACCAAAGAGATTCGAGACTATGTCACAGCATGTTACACTTTTCAACGGAACAAAACTCCTCGTCATAAGAAGTTCAGACTCCTCCAACCCCTTCCCATCGCCCCTTGGCCCTGGGACTCCCTCTCAATGGACTTCATTTTGCAGTTGCTGCTCTCCAATGGCTTCGATGCAATTCCAGTCATAGTGGACCACTTTTCGAAGATTTCCCTCTTTCTCAAAACTCACACAACAGCCACTTCTGACGACTTGGCCAATCTATTTGTTGAATTTGTGTTTTCCAAACACGGCCTGCCTTCAAACATAGTTTTGGACAGAGGATCACTTTTTGTTTCTGCCAACTGGACCGGTTTGTGCGACCAACTCAAGATTGTTCGAAATATTTTCACCGCATATCACCCCAAGTCAGATGGACAAACCCAAGGAATCAATCAGATCCTGGAGTAGTTCTTCAAATGGTGGTCAATTTCCAGCAAGATGACTGGAGTTCCTGGCTTCCTTTGGCTGAATTTTCTTACAACAATTTGACTCATTCGGCCACAAAGCAATCCCCCTTCTTCACTTTGTATGGACAAAATCCGACCTTCGACTCCATCCACATGGAAAACTTGAAGCCGGCTTCCGACTACCTCGGCCCAGCAAGACATCAAGAAAAACCTCGATGCTGCCAACAAATGATACAAGATTGCCGCTGACCGACTTTGTCTGGCTCGGACTCCTCGAACATCAGATCAACCCAAACTTCAAAGAAGCTTTCAGAGAAAAAATTTGGCCCCTTCGAAATCAAAGAACACCTTTCGACTAAAGCTTCCCCCTTCTTGGTCTCGCCTCCACCCTGTGTTCCATGTTTCTCTTCTTTCCCCTTCCGTTTTGCCTTTCCCTGGTAAATCCCACCCCCCTCCAGAGCCTCTAGAAATTCAAGATCATCTTGAATGGGAAGTTTCCAAATTCTTGACTCCCGGAAAAGGTGTGGTAAAATCCAATACCTAGTTGAATGGTCTGGTTATATGGAGGACACTGATCCCACATTGTGGGAACCAGCTTTGAATCTCATGAACTGTCCTGACCTACTCAAAGCTTTTCACTCCTCTTATCCCCTCAAACCTTGACCATAATCCCCCCCCTTCTGTTCTCTTCTTTCTTATCTTCTTTTCTTACTTTGTTATTTCTCTTGTTTCTTTCACTTTCACTTTTTCTTTGACTCACTTTCTCTTGATCTTTCTTAAAAAAAATAATTACAAAATTAAAATATTCACAAGTAAAAATAAAATAACAAAAATAATAATTCTACATCTCTTCTATTATGTTCCCCATCTTCTTTGACAACCCTTATTTTAATTTTTTTGCCTCCTCTTTTGCCCCCTTTGGCACCATCGTTCCTGCAACCTCGGCCTTGATCTCCGCCATTGCTTTTCACAATACTTTATTCTGTTTGCCATTGAAGTCAACTTCCTCTTCGCCATCCAACGACCATGGAACCTCTCCTTCCCTTTCCTTTTCCTTTCTCCTTCGACCCACCGACTTCTTGCTCAGGATTTGGAAATCCTTTGTCAATTTCCAACTCGTCCAGTACCAAAATCCTCCCGGAGAGTCTCACCAGATCCCCCACAATTTTGTTTGCAGTTGGAAACTCTTCAACTTTGGGTGACACCGGAATTCAAATCCTCGGCTTCTTGACAACAACCTCAACAGACTTGGTTTTGTCTTTGCTCGAACTTAGACACATTTTCTGCGCTGATCCTTAAATGTTTTCGCCTTGCTCTGCATTTTTGATCTCCCTCGCGGCGTCCTTGAATTCCCCTCCCTCATCCTCCTTGGTTTCTTCTCTTTCTTCTGTTTCCTTTTCTCTGGTTGCTTCTCTTTCAAATTATTCTTCTTCTTCCGTCTCTGCTCTCACATCATCCCTTTAAAAAAAAAAAATCAAACTTAATTCTTCTTCTATCTTCAAACCATCACTCACATGTGGGATTGACCTTCTCGACCAATTTCTGGAACCCTGAAACATCACTCAATGTTTCAATTCCAATCAACTCTTTGTCTGGAACCGTCCAAACTGGCGGTGACATGGCGTATGTGTGGTAGGGCCATTCACTGGTGTATCCCATTTTTGGGTTGGCCCACACTTGTCTTCCATATCCCAGACCTTTTTCCTCGGTGTTTTGAACACACTTCGTCTTTCGAACCCGGCACAGCTCACACTTGCCTTTGTCAACTGTCCACATACGAAACCCTTCGTCTCGCAGTACTCGCACACGGGGAGGAATTGGATAGTTGGGACAAAGCCCTTTGAACGTAGGGATTTAATAGAGGAGGGGGGGTAGGATGACTTTGTATTTGTGGGCTGGATGTGGTGTTGTTAGAATTTTTTTATTGATGGTAGTAGTAATTAGTAGGAGTGGTGGATGGATATGTGGTTGGATTGTTTAGTAGATAGATGGTTGGGATAGATGATTGGGATGGTTTTCTGGACAATATTGCTCTTGGGACCTTCGCTTTTATACCCTGGGCACCTGTCATATGACAGACTCAGCACTAAGGATCTCACAGTTGGATCTTCCTTGCATTTGGCTAAGGATGATTTTCTACCATGCTTTTTGACCCCAGCAACTTTCAAGCTTTTGGTTAATCCTTGGGTCGCATATGACATCACCCATGCACCCTCAGAAATCTCCAGTTATCTCTTGAATTTAATTTCCAAACCTTTGAAGATTCAATAGCACATTGCTTTCCAGTTATGCAAACAAAAACAAGACCATTACCCTCTCACCTGCCTTCCTTTCTTTTCGGCATTACTTCTTTATGCGCTTAACTTCCTTTTACAGATTCACAAATTCCCTCTTTGAACTTTCAAACTTCAAACTTCCATTCCCTCACTCTCGCACCCATCACACTTACCCCTGCTTGGTCCTCCAGTCATGGACTCCTTGCCTTGGTGTTGCTTGACTTCAGAAGCTATGACCTGTCAGGATAGGTGATGCCAAGGCTAGTCCTTCTAGTTACACCTCCTGCAAATAATGATAAAAATAATCTATTAAGAAATATAAAGATTATTTTCAGGGGCTTCAAAAAATGACTCCCAAAAAATTCCATCAACAACTCCCATGGGAGTTGTCGGTGGAATTTTGATTTTTTTTTGGGTCAGCCTTAAGGCACTCCATATATTTACTACAAGCACTCCAAAAATGAGTGCAATTGGCATGTATGCCAACATAGATTGTCTTACTGCCTCTCACACGCCATGAAAACATGGAGTGTGGGGATGAACATGTTGATATATGAATCATGTCCTTTCTACGCTCAGGCTCTCGAACTCAATCCATCAATGACAACATATGTCGTCATCTGTCTGAACTCCTTGCATCAACCTCTTCACACGTTCCCTTCTTTTTCCTCCACCAAAATCTTCCATTCCGCTCAGACCCTTTCCATTTCCTATATCTTCTCCCAAATCATCTCTCCATTTCTCTTCCAGTTGGGGAACCTCGAGAACATCTTCTCTCGACCATATCTTTTTTGCTCTCTCTCATATCATACATCAGAAATCTGTTCCTCCACCTGACACACATCATTGTGTCCTAACCTGAACATTATCATAGCACATCCCTTCTTATCTTCCTTCGCCAACTTGACCAAGTTCTTCCCTTCCTTTTCGACAAACTTGTCAATCTCATTCAAGTGTTCTGGTCCTCTCCCATCATAGGCTCTGGATCATCAACTCAGTCACTTCCAACACCCTTGACTCACATTGACATTTATATTATTTTCAGTTTCTTTTCTTATTCTTCTCTCGCACCTGTTGTTGCTCGTTATCTTTTATTTCATTGTTGTCTTGCATTAAGGTACTATTATTTTCTTTTCTTCTTCTCATTATCATCTTCAAAGAGTCTTGTTATTAGTTACTTACTTTAAGAAATTCATCCTTTAAGATTGTCAATTCACAGAATATACCAAAGCCTATGGAGTGCTGGGGCCAGCACTCCATTTACCATTTTTTATCGTGAGTGCATGGATACCTCACTCATATAGGATTGGAGTGCATCATGTCAGCACTGCCTTTGACGGGCGTGCAGTCCCTGGTACTCCACATAGCTATAGAGTACCAGCACTGAGACCACCCTGCTCACCGAGACATCTCGGCGAGCACGGCCAACCTTCTCACCGAGTCATCTTGTAGAGCAGATTGACCTTGCTCATTGAGACATCTCGGTGAGCATGGGCCTGCTCACCAAGACTTCGGTGAGCAGGGTCAACCTGCTCACCAATACATCTTGGCGAGCACAGCCAACCATGTCTCGGCGAGCATGGCCAACCATGTCTCAGCGAGCACAGCCAACCATGTCTCGGCGAGCACAGCCAACCATGTCTCGGTGAGCAGGGTAAACCTGATCACCAAGATTTCTCGGTGAGCAGGGTCAACCTGATCACCGAGATTTCTCGGTGAGCAGGGTCAACCTTATCACCAAGATTTCTTGGTGAGCAGGGTCAACCTGATCACCGAGATTTCTTGGTGAGCAGGGTCAACCTGATCACCGAGATTTCTTGGTGAGCAGGGTCAACCTGATCACCGAGATTTCTTGGTGAGCAGGGTCAACCTGATCACCGAGATTTCTTGGTGAGCAGGGTCAACCTGATCACCGAGATTTCTCAGTGATCAGGTTGCCCCTGCTTGCCAATATTTCTT
>LWDY01000064.1:3235000-3295534 GCA_001624995.1 Puccinia horiana | reverse complement strand
GGCTGACAAGGAGGTCATCTTGCTTGTTGGTACCAGCTCGGCAACCAGGATGCCCCGCCTGTGCCAGCTCAACAAGCAGGGAGCCCTGCTCATTGGCCTGGTACAGCTTGGACCTGACTGGCATGCAGGAGGTCTCCCTGCTCTCTGGGCTGGTACAGACTGTACCCCCTGCTCGTCGGTCTGGTACAGACTGTGCCAGCCCGGCAAGTGGGTGACTTCCTCGTCAACTCATGGTACAGGCTGGACCGAGGTCTTCCTGTCCGTCGGTCTGGTACAGAAAGTACCAGACCAACACTGCTTGTCGCGTACTTTGCATGCCGGGCTGGTACAATATAAAATACTGGTCCTGAAAATTCTGGGCTGACCCACTTCTAAGAAAGTGGATCTGGGTCTGGACATTCATTTTTTATTTCTGACCCAACCCGGGAAAAGTTCAGGGGCGGGTATGGGCAGATGTTTTGTGCGCTGACCTGGCCCACTTTCAGCCTGACTTGTGACTAATGTCCCAAGTTTGGCCTGAGAGCTGAACCAAATTTGGCTGGGGAAAATTGCCTCCCCCTTCAGGTAATCTTTCTCTGGCATTTTTGGGCCATTTTTGGACCATTGGAAAGGCCTCAATGATGCCTACCCACAGGTCCAAGATAGATCCCCCACTCCCCTCCATCACCTTTTAAAATATTATTGAAACTTGGGACTTTTTCCAGCCCGGAAAGCCTGTACAAGGAAAATACAGCAGACCTTCAGCTTTTCATGTGGGTAGCTTCCCACAGCAATTGTTGAATCTCCCTTCCTTTGATGGCAAGGACAGGATAGAACTATTAGTTGGCCAAAGATAGTTAGGGCAGCATTGGAATGAAAGCATTGAGGCCTATTAGGGCCTCTTTGCGGCATCCTTTCAAGCTGCCTAGTTGGGCAGGATTGATCATTTGATTGAAAAATTGACTTCAAATCGGCCTCAAGCCACAAATTACAATCTCTCAGGCTAAAGTTGGGACATTGGTTGCAAGCACCTCCTTCAGAGGGGCTTGTGATAAGCTAGACAATTTCAGATGTGGCGGACACCACGCGTGTTCTACTAGTATTATATTTAATTTTCTTGATGAAGATTTTAAAGTTACAAAATTAATCCAATGAGGAAGAAGGAAAGAAGAGACAAGAATCTTCTCTATAGGTAATAAAGAACCAACAATTAATGAAGAAAGAATAAAACAGAGAATCTCAATGTCTCATCCTGACGTCACCTGATTAAAGAAATGCTTGAAGGATTAATTAACGTACAGCCTAATCATGAAATCTTGCTGTTATGCATCCAGAAAAAAAAGTTTTCATGTTCAAAAAAGGGCTGTGCATGTCGGCGGCCCATGCACCTGGCCTGGGGGGCCGGCACAGTTTTGCTGAGTGTCACTGCAGAAAACCAGCTCCCACCACCATCAATATCACCAGCCGGCTCATCAAGGTCATCATGAAGTCCACCCCAGGTTTAGTCTAATCTTTTCATGCAATATTCTCAATCGAAACTGAACACTGAAATATTGATTATTCATTTTTAGATTGCAAACATGGTTTACAAAAAACACAAGCCTTCTTTCAAATATGCCATTGTCAGGGCTGCGCTCCAAGGAAAATCACCTTACTTTGGTATGCAGAGATGGATGGGGGTCCAAATAATGGTGATGTGATTGAAGCCTTCATTCAATTCACTTTCACATCACAACTTATGCAGAGTCTATTCCTTGGCTTTGGCTATATCAATTAGACAGTTTCATTTGTTTTGTTTCTTTCCTCAACTGGTTTTTTTCTTTCATTGCTCTCAGCTCTTTTGTTAAATGAGAGACTTTTTGTTACATTTCAAAATGAGTGTGGTGAGAAAATGCAAACAACATTTACTAGGACAACAAGTGGGACAATGGGACATCTGAGTGAGGAAGATGAGGAAAAGAGGACCAAAACATGAATGAAGATGAGAGAAAAAACATGAACAAAGAGAAAAAAGATGAGCAAACATGAAAAACATGAATGAAGAGAAAAAATGTGAGCTAAAATCCATGAATGAAGAGAAAGTTACACAGGTGGGTTGGCATTCTTTATCTTAGCCAACTTTTTAAGATGTTGTGAGTATTGTTTGAACCCAAAGTTGATCACACGTGCTTGAGCAATTGGAATCTAGATGTCAATTAAATCCTCAATGGTGACATGTTGAAGAAGGGACCAGTGGTTTACACCCAAGTTGTTCAAGGCATTGATGACTTGGGTGGAAGGAAGGCTGAGCCCTGCAAACTTGAGGAAGTCCTCAATTGGAGCTGGGGATGATTCATCGGGTTGATCTTGAGGAATAGGGGGAGGGAGCTGTTGAGAAGTAGGTTGTTGGGCGGTCGGAGGGGCAAATTGTGGAGTCATCGGATGATAGGGCCCAGGGGCTTGCAAGTACTGAGGGTTCTGAGTCTGGAACTGGAAATAAGTTGGTTGCATTGGTTGAAATTGTGGATACATGCTTGTTGAGAGTTGGGATTGCTGGAGAATATACAAGCTGATGATGCTGGCACACATCTCAGGGGATACAGTGCCAGTGATTGGCCTGGCTTTGTTTTCAGCAATTGGGGTGGGCTGCTTATCCTTGCCAGCCCGTCTGGCTTGATAGGTGAAGGATTTTGGAAGGTTGAGGACCCTCACCTCTTCCGGATTTGCTCGCTGGGTGTGTATAAAGAAAAAAAATCAGATAGATATAAGCTTACTACGATTGCAATGAATATGAACTCTGAGCGACTCACCATTGCTCTGGCCCAAGCATCTGCTTTGGCCACTGTGATGACAAAGTACTCGTTCGGATTCTCTGGGTTGATACATACTGGTGTCTCATGTAAGTGAGATAATTGCTCGCATGGGTCGTGGGAAGTGTAGATTTTGCAAATGTTCTCGTGTAGCAATACCCCAAAAGAGGCTCCAACGGTCGGCTCTTGTGATTGTTGACTGGGTCAAGGGTGATTGGAGGACAGGTCAATCCTGAGCTGTTCCACTGCTATTTTGTTCTGTTTTATGTTAAGAAACCCATAGAATTGACGTTAAGAAACCAATAGAATGAGCTTGGAAACACTTAAAGAAACATACCTGAGCCTTGATTCATGGGTTGTCCTGAAGTAAAGAACATGTTATCATCTTGTTCTCAGGGAAAAGAGAAGCTGCTTCAAGGAACTCCTTGAATGTTGCACCATCTGGCTGCAAATTTTGATTAGTGGTGACGGCCCAAGGGCCGCCCTTCTTTATGGTGACCTTCCAAACTAGGTCGTTGGATTCTTCAAGTGTCTGAGTGTGCCTCGCAAAAATCTTGTCCGCATTGGTGCGGATGCACCAAATTGCTTTGTTTTTGAATTCAGAAAGATCAGTGTTGGCCCTGTTCCAAGACATAATAGCCTCATTCTCTTTTCCTTCAATTTTGGTCGTTTTGGGTAACTTATCAGTTGCAATCGATTTGGTTGACTAGCGCTTGCGGCCAAAAGGGTTTGCTGAAAGGATAGGAGAGGGATCAGGCTGGAGGACATGGAACTGATACAGGATGTGAACATCGATTTTGCTGCAGGTGGAATGCTCATTGTTTCTTTCAACAGATGCAATGGGGTGACCAGTTGTAGAGGAATGTGGATTGGAATTTGGGGAATTCAAACCTTGAAAAGCCGAATCGCTACTGAGAAGAGAGGTATTGAAAGTGGTCAGAGCCAGATTGGGAGTTCGGTTGAGGAGGGAAAGCTGCTCTTGGTGGTAACGTTCTCAGAGCCATCCAGTGCCATTGAAGATGTTGCTATTGGCATTGGTGATCAAATTGCTGACTGGGTGAAATTCATTCAAAGGGTAGTTATAGCTTTGATGGATGGATGAAGGGACTGCTCCTGCATTGTAATTGTGTGGTGCTCTACATCCAGGTCTGCCGAGAAACACATTCGTGCTTGAAAATCCAGGAAGTCAAGCAAGGGAATCAGACAAGCCACCATTGCCAGACCAATTGGCATCAGGGGGTGACGGCAGGATCATGTGGGTTCAGTCGTGATTCATTTTTTGGGCAAGCTGAATAAAAAAACAAAGAAAGAATCATTAGCAGCTTGGTTGAATCAAGTTAACAAGAAAAAACCTCTTGGATACTCACCTTGTTTGCTGTTTCCGATTGGATATGTATGATGAGGAAGTGGTGAAAGCTGAGCGGAGAGGAGGTTGATGAAAGTTGGTGAGGTAGTCGATGACGGTGGCATCGAGAATAACAGGGATCCCCCGTGGCCCCCGTGGCCCCCGTGATACCGGCGGGCACAGGTTTTTTGAGAATTTTTTTTTAAAATCTTGAAATCAGCAAGGTTTCCAGACACGGCTGTATGATGACGTGATGTAAAATGACATCATTAACGGAACAATGACCTTATCTAGTATACCGCACAATAAAGACAACAAGTTACACAGGTGTCTTGACCAATTTTGTGGGCAGACGTTCTTTTCCTGTGGGCTGGGTTTGTGAAATCTACAAATGTGTCATGTTTGTCGACGAAGTTTCGAGAGCACCTGTACCTATCTGTACCCACAAGTGGGTTACTTGATCGTATTCTACTGGACAAACTCCAAACATGTTGCAGCAGATTCGTTGAGCTGAGCTTCCTGGTTGCGTGTGAGGACTACATACTAGGAATTGCAATTGCTATAAATAGAGTGATACGTCCAAGTCAACCTCCGCCTATCAGCATTCGATCCTCCCCTTCCCAGTCGTCTAAATTCTAGTAGCTACTCATTCACCGTTTACCATGTATCGCCTTACTCTAGCTGCAATAGCCCTCGTAAATCTCTTGGCCGGATTCACCAAAGCGATCTGGCTCATTGAAGACACTGACATTTTTGGGACAAATGCCCCCTTCTTTGACCCTTATGGAATGCATTTTTACCCTTTGAATCCAACCCGAACAGTTGCGGATCTTACACCCGATTCAATCTAACAACCTGTCGCAGGACAACAGCAACTTCTTTGCATTGACTATGACGTAAGTAAATTGCAGCGCAGGATCCTTGCATAAGCCAACAATGCAAACGGTCACTGACGTCACAACAATTCGTAATTTGCATCACGAAGGGGGTCCTTGTCCCTGCAACTCGAGCCACTTCCCGAGCAGCATAGAGCAGCCCGAAACCTCCTAGAAAGGTTAGCTGCAAATCTGGATAACAAGGTCTGGATAGTCACTGCACGGAGTATAAGCAGCCTAGAAGAGTGCCTAAAACCTATTGGCGGAATACAACCCGGGGTGAACATCGCGGCAGAGTACGGAATATGGCTGCGCGGCCGTGACGGGGTTGCGAGAAGCATAGCACCTTTAAATCCAAAGATTGAATTGCTTATGAACCAAATAGTGGCTCAGTACGGTATGTTCCCTATCTCATGAGGGTGCAACCCAAGGGCTCAGTCAAAGAAAAATTGCCAAAGTTTTCTTCACCACTTTTTACGACGTCAGGTTATCTGGGCCCACAGGTTTCCTCAGAATACCACAGTGTGGTAATTAGCCACGGAAAGGACAAAGACACTGCCATAAGTGAGTCGCCACTGTCTATATTTGACCATTGAATTATACACTTAATTTTGA
Organism: Puccinia horiana; assembly: GCA_001624995.1. Taxonomy (NCBI): domain Eukaryota; kingdom Fungi; phylum Basidiomycota; class Pucciniomycetes; order Pucciniales; family Pucciniaceae; genus Puccinia; species Puccinia horiana. The sequence goes on along the minus strand of LWDY01000064.1, from coordinate 3,289,931 downwards.
ACACTCTTAACAGGTGACCAGATTGTCAAAGAAATGAAACATGATTTCTTTGATGTTGCTGGGTTGCCTGGTAGTGAAGTTGCGAAAACAGGGGGAGGCCAAGTTAAAGTAGAAATACATGCTGATAAAGGAAATTTCGTTTCGAGGCTACTGTCAACCGGACGGTATAATTGGGGAATGGCGATCGGTGGCTCAGACGCTGATGAAGGAATGTTCAGAGCAATGAATGAAATGAACAACGCCAACTTTCACTCCGTGATTGTCAGTCAAAAAGTCAATCAGCCAACCCACGCGAAAGCTAAATCATCTGATCACAAAAGCGTTCACAAATTGCACCAACCCTTTGGCCTCGTCAAGCCAACTAGGGCCTCTAAGCGAAAAAGAATTGGTGGCACAGCTATTTAAAAGATTTGCAATAACTGAAATATATATTTGTTGGTCAATCAAAATGAAACTGGGAGAGATACTTGAGAGAGAGATAAGAGACAATTTGGTCCCTGCTATTGGGTTTACTGGCTTGATGCTTATGGAGAGGTTGATCGAGGAGCTGGGAAGACCGAGGTTAGTTTTTCTCAGAAGAAGGGAGCAGTGAGATAGTGCTCTGACTCAATAATTTTATTTCAAACATCAGGAGCAAGGTTAAATACTAACAACTGGAGAGCCCCCTTGCAAGATCCAAAGGGGGCCTCAACTAAAGCTGACATGACAAAAAGACAGGACACACTGGACAGGAAAGGACAGGACAGAATATGACTGGACAGGACAAAACAAGGAGGAAGGGGTTAATGTGGAGAGAGAGGATGATGGGAGAAGAGAAAGACCTGGAGCGGACAGGCCCTAATTCCGACACCTACAAGCAGGCGTAGCTAATCTATGAGGTAAGGAAATGAGACGATAAATAAATAATGTGAGTTTGTTCTAAAGCTTCGGTCTAGCCTGAAGGCCTTGAATTCAAGATGAGACATTATGAGTCTTTTGTTCTCCTCAGATTTGGTCTTCGGTCTCAGTCACTTACAGAGAGATCTCTGGTTCTTTGGTTTGATCCTAGTAACTCGGCTTAACTGGCAGAGCCTGATTCAGTACTGTTATTGCTTGACGGTATAACACTAAATCAGTGTCCCCTGCAATTTTGTCTGTCTGTTCTGATCTAAGCTTACAGTAGCCGTCCTCCTCAGTCTCTGTATCTCTATTGTACGGCATGTGGCCATATTCTTCTAGTTCTAAACAATGACCAGCGCTATCTCAGCTTCTACTGTTCTTGACTAGTGTCTGCGTCTTTTGGTACTCACCTGTGGTGTAGTCCTGAGTGATCACTTCTATTGATGTGTTCCTATCTTTCTGCTCGGCGGATGTTATCCTGTGCAACAAAGCTATTGGTCTGAAAGGTGATATATCATGGTCAGTTCAAGTCTTCCCTGTATTTGCTCTTTTAGCCTGACTACTTCCTTTTGTTTTGTAGCATGAGTGGAGGACTTCCCGTGACCAATTTGGAATCTGGAATCCTAAATTGTAAAAAGTTGATCAGAAATGAATTTTTCCACCAAATTAAGTTTAGAATCTAGAAATCCACCTTCCAGATTCGCAACGGGAAGTCCTCCAGTCTCTTCAAAGTCTTTTTCTGTAGATTTTTGGTTGTCTGCTCAGTGCTTTGCATCCAGGAGAAAATAAAGTTTTCAATCTCCGTCAGTCAAAGTTCTATGTCTGCCTGCTGCGGCCCACGTGACTCACGTTGGTCCACAGTTAGGTTTTAGCTCAACTTGTCCCTTGCCAGGGGTAGTTTGTCTAAGGAGTCTGGAGCCATATTCTTACACTATTGACCCAATGAAATTATCAGAGATGCATGCATCTCAAGGCAGCCTCCCCCCCAAGAAAAAAAATGCTCAGATGACCAGAATTTTGTTGTAAATCACTGCAAGAAAAAGTCAAGCAACCACTAGCAGTTGACATGCAACAGTACAAAGGCGCCTTTGAACTTTTGCATGTCAACTGCCAGCAGTTGCTTGACTTTTTCTTGCAGTGAATAGTTCTTTCACTTTACAAAAACCCAAGATTGTACTTTCTCAAAGTTTGTGATCATCAAACAATTTTGAAGACCGTGGCTGTTACAAATGAGTTTTTGAGACATTTTGAGTTTATAACCAAGGTTTTGACAACTTTTATAATATTTTGGGATCTTGGAAGGGTTCTAGAGACAGAGATTGAGTTATGGTAAGCTTTCCTGAGATGGGATGAGACAACAAGAAGTGTGAGGAGTAACTACCTAGAGGCAGAGATTGAGTTACGGTGAGCTTTTCGGAGATGGGGTGAGGAGTCTGTTGTTTGACAGACATAATGATGACAACAAAAATGAGATCTAATATTTCCTTTTCTTTAGAAGGGTCAGCCTTTATGCACACCAATACTTTACCACATGCACACCAAAAATGGAGTGCACAAGTGTGCACTCCAAAGATGTTTGGAGTGCGCACCTGTGCACTCCAGTGGGTCTTGGAGTGCACACTTGTGCACTCCAAAAACACTCATTTCTTGGAGTGCACAAGTGTGCACTCCAAGGACCGTTGGAGTGCACAAGTGCGTACTCCAAACATCTTTGGAGTGCATGGTGTTTGCACTCCAAAATCGTTTTTGGCACAGCATTCTTGGAGTGACTAGAGGTTTACCCTCATCCCTCCAAGACCGATCGGTCCTGGAGGGATGAGGAGAGAGCACTCTCTCCTCCTTCCTCCAGGACTAGATGATACGTGGGTGGCGCAGGGTGTTTCGAAGCCATCACCGATCGCATCATTTAGTCTCTGCTCCGACTCACCACCAGCTTTTGTCACCGGTGGCCTTGGTTTTCAGACAAGAATCTCTCCTCTCGGGAGGGATGTCAATTAGCTGCTCTTCAAGTCCGCTGTGTCACACGATGTAGTGCTACCATATGTCTCGAAAATGACCAAACACGTGGCATATGACCGGCTTTGTTCATTTCTGCAATGGTGCCTTGCCTCCTCGTCTCCAGCCGCTTGCGTCAACTCGCTCTTGTCATGTGCTACGGTCGGGACCAAGCGGATGGATGTTATTCAACCAACCCGCTCATGTAACCCGATATGACACAACGCCAAGTTTTGGACCCACGGACATTTGAGACTCTTGGAAACGGAGCTAAAGGTATGGCCGTTTGCTGAAACGGGCTGGTGTCGTGCTTCGCCAGGTGTCTTGACAGGTGGGCAGACGTTCTTTTCCTGTGGGCTGGGTTTGTGAAATCTACAAATGTGTCATGTTTGTCGACGAAGTTTCGAGAGCACCTGTACCTATCTGTACCCACAAGTGGGTTACTTGATCGTATTCTACTGGACAAACTCCAAACATGTTGCAGCAGATTTCTTCGAGCTGAGCTTCCTGGCTGCGTGTGAGGACAACATACTAGGAATTGCTATTGCTGTAAATAGAGCGATACGTCCCAGTCCACCTCCGCCCATCAGCATTCGATCCTCCCCTTCCCAGTCGTCTAAATTCTAGTAGCTACCCATTCACCGTTTACCATGTATCGCCTTACTCTAGCTGCAATAGCCCTCGTAAATCTCTTGGCCGGATTCACCAAAGCGACCTGGCTCATTCAATCAACTGACATTTTTGGGAGAGACCCCATCTATAACCCTTTTGCAAAGCTTTATTACCCTTTGAATCGACCCCGAACAGTTGCGCTCCTTGCGCCCGATTCAATCAAACGACCTGCCGCAGGACAACGGCGACTACTTTGCATTGACTATGACGTAAGTAAATTGCAGCGCAGGATCCTTGCATAAGCCAACAATGCAAACGGTCACTGACGTCACAACAATTCGTAATTCGCATCACAAAGGGGGTTCTTGTCCCTGCAACTGGAGCCACTCAAGCGGAGCATATAGCAGCCCGAGACCTCCTAGAAAGGTTAGCCGCGAATCCGAATAACGAGGTCTGGATAGTCACTGCACGGAGTATGACCAGCCTAGTAGAGTGCCTAGGCGATGGCGGGATACCGGACAGGGTGAACATCGCGGCAGAGTACGGCACATGGCTGCGCGCACACGGGGGCACCGTGATGAACGTACCATCTTTGGAGGAAGAGATCGGACATATTAAAGGTGTATTAAGATCAAGGTACGGAGATAACGTAAACTTTTTCTCAGGAAAAAACAGTGCGGCATTTTACCAAGAAGACGAAGAAACTCGTGAGTCGTCCCTGTCTACACTTGACCATTGAGGTATCTACTTAAGTTTGAGTTTCTTAACAGGCAACGAAATTGTCGAATTCGCGCAAAGGATCATCAGACGTAAACAGTGGGGTATTCGTTACACTGTGAAGACAGAGAACAGCAAAGTGGAAATTGTGCATATGTATGCAGATAAAGGAAATTTCGTTTGGAGATTACTGCAATCCGGAAGGTTTGATGTGGGAATTGCACTCGGTGACACAGACGCTGATGAAGGAATGTTTGAAGCCATGGATGCATGGGACAACCCCAACTTTCACTCGGTGATTGTCAGTCAACCACTAAACTATCATTCAACCCACGCGAAAGCTCGACTAGACAATCATGAAAGCGTTCACGAAAGGCTCAGTGAGGACTATGGCTCTGCATGAGTATAACCATAGCCGCTAAGCACAAAAACGGGTGGCACAGTTATTGGCCCAGTGAAATCCTCGATGGTGCACCAATCGCAAGGCAGCCTCCTCCCCAAGAAAAAAAAATGCACAGATGTTCAGCATTTCGTTGTAGATAGTTCTTTCACTTTACAAAAACCTAAGATTGTAAATACGTTGTCAAAGTTTGGCATCGTCAATCCCTGGCATATTGGTTGACAGACTGGTGAGCCTCATCAGCACCTTTGAAACGAACACTACGGACGAACTTGAAGCTCAAGCCCGCTAAGAAACCGGTTTGGGCCTAACTTATCACAAGTCACTCCTGGTGGAAGTCGCGGGCGCAGCCCGCGCCTCCCGCAGGGAGGGACTTGCGGCCAATGTCGGCTTGAGCAGAAATTGCCATTTGGCTGTGGCCTTTTTAATTTTTTAATAGCGACACCTAGAGACCTTCCCGAGGTCTGCCCCACCGCTTTTCTATTTTCAAGAAGGCTCGCTTGATTTTGGCCTATTCAGACTTTTGTTTTCACCTCCATGCAATTTTTCATTATTTTTTGAAAAATTGAAAGATTCCAATTTTGCAAAATTCAATGCACCAGAATCCGCCAGGATCTACCAGGATCCACCAAGATCTACCAGGCATTCACACGGTTGCTTTTGGGACTGGAGGGAGCCAATTTTGGAGCCGAGGGAAGCCAAGGAGCTCAAAATTTGCGCACAGATGACGGCTTCGTTTCTGTCTATTCAGTGAGTCGTGTTTTTTCTTTGTTTTTATTACAAATCATATCAAGTGATTTTATGCCTGGAAATCGGTTCTGCTCCCGCGAGCAGACATGGCTTTGGGTGTAAGCCTCTCCTACGGAGAGTCCTTTGGATGGGAGGAACCCCGGAGTTCAAGAGGCTTTGTTAAGGTAGGGTTTGGGCTGAATAACCAGTTTTCTGGCCGATCAAAAATTGGTTCGGTTGCTGAACCAATTTTCTTTCCGATGTTTTTCCAACCTTTTATGGGTCCGAACAAGCTCAAACATTGAAAATTCAATGTTTGAGCTAATTGAGACGCAACATACAAAATTTTCAACCAATCAACAATCGGTTTTGAACCACCAACCAACTTGTTGCTGGAGTTCAGCTCAACCTGGGGGTGTCATTATTGTTAAGATAGCTCGGTTGTGACAGGGATGTGAGTAGGCGGTAGTAGTGAGATGGTCGGTGAATGGTCTCAGGAGGTTGTCTGGAGAATGTGTGTAGGATGGGTTAGGGTTATGCTGAGCCGCAGCACTTGTATTTAGTCCATCTCTGTAGCGCCAGGTGTCGGTTTCCTCTCCTTCACCGAGTTGATGTAAAAGCAGTAAATACTCTTCACTGATTCAGATGAGAGACCAGGTAGATGCAGACAAGATGTCTGGGAGAGAGTTCTTAGAACCACGGTCTATAGTTTCAAAGGAGCTAGCTCAGTAGAAGGGAATTAGGGGTTCTCTACTACAATTCAGATGATAGGGAAAGTGAGATGAAGAGAGATTTGAGGAAGCAGGAAAGAAGGAAAGAGAAGATGAATGAAATAAAGAAAGTGCTTACCTAGCTCAGTAGAAAGGAGTTAGTGGTTCTCTACTGAGCTAGGAAGGGGGGAGAGGCCGGGATGAAGTCTTGACACTGATTATGTAATCTGAGTTATGTTTTTGTGAAACCTGTGATGCTGGGTTTCACAGTTGAGGGACCGATTCCCACAACATGCTGTGAGTTATGGCTGGTGTGGGTGCCACTCGCAAAGCAAGCCTCTGAAGGAGGTGCTTGTGAATCAGGCTGAAAGTGGGCCAGGCAAACCAGTGACCCGATGGGGCACAGGTCGGGTCTGGACAGCAAATTTTCCAAAAATCCAAAGAATGACCTGACCCGGTTTCCACTTGGGTTGGTCTGAACACCAAGACCAGATTTGGGCTGGCCCACCTGACCCTGTTTTGCCTGGTTGGCTGCTGTGTGGGATGGTCATGCAACTGCCCCCCCCCCCCCAAGCCCCAGTCAAAAAAAAAAGTTTTTTTTCTCAGTGTCAATGTACTAAAATCAGGTCTTTCTGCTTGTCGGTCTGGTACACAGGCTGACAAGGAGGTCATCTTGCTTGTTGGTACCAGCTCGGCAACCAGGATGCCCCGCCTGTGCCAGCTCAACAAGCAGGGAGCCCTGCTCGTTGGCCTGGTACAGCTTGGACCTGACTGGCATGCAGGAGGTCTCCCTGCTCTCTGGGCTGGTACAGACTGTACCCCCTGCTCGTTGGTCTGGTACAGACTGTGCCAGCCCAGCAAGTGGGGTGACCTCCTCGTCAACCTCATGGTACAGGCTGGACCGAGGTCTTCCTGTCCGTCGGTCTGGTACAGAAAGTACCAGACCAACACTGCTTGTCGCGTACTTTGCATGCCGGCTGGTACAATATAAAATACTGGTCCTGAAAATTCTGGGCTGACCCACTTCTAAGAAAGTGGATCTGGGTCTGGACATTCATTTTTTATTTCTGACCCGACCCGGGAAAAGTTCAGGGCGGGTATGGGCAGATGTTTTGTGCGTCGACCTGGCCCACTTTCAGCCTGACTTGTGACTAATGTCCCAAGTTTGGCCTGAGAGCTGAACCAAGTTTGGCTGGGGAAAACTTGCCTCCCCCTTCAGGTAATTTTCCTCTGGCATTTTTGGGCCATTTTTGGACCATTGGAAAGGCCTCAATGATGCCTACCCACAGGTCCAAGATAGATCCCCCACTCCCCTCCATCACCTTTTAAAATATTATTGAAACTTGGGACTTTTCCAGCCCGGAAAGCCTGTACAAGGAAAATACAGCAGACCTTCAGCTTTTCATGTGGGTAGCTTCCCACAGCAATTGTTGAATCTCCCTTCCTTTGATGGCAAGGACAGGATAGAACTATTAGTTGGCCAAAGATAGTTAGGGCAGCATTGGAATGAAAGCATTGAGGCCTATTAGGGCCTCTTTGCGGCATCCTTTCAAGCTGCCTAGTTGGGCAGGATTGATCATTTGATTGAAAAATTGACTTCAAATCGGCCTCAAGCCACAAATTACAATCTCTCAGGCTAAAGTTGGGACATTGGTTGCAAGCACCTCCTTCAGAGGGGCTTGTGATAAGCTAGACAATTTCAGATGTGGCGGACACCACGCGTGTTCTACTAGTATTATATTTAATTTTCTTGATGAAGATTTTAAAGTTACAAAATTAATCCAATGAGGAAGAAGGAAAGAAGAGACAAGAATCTTCTCTATAGGTAATAAAGAACCAACAATTAATGAAGAAAGAATAAAACAGAGAATCTCAATGTCTCATCCTGACGTCACCTGATTAAAGAAATGCTTGAAGGATTAATTAACGTACAGCCTAATCATGAAATCTTGCTGTTATGCATCCAGAAAAAAAAGTTTTCATGTTCAAAAAAGGGCTGTGCATGTCGGCGGCCCATGCACCTGGCCTGGGGGGCCGGCACAGTTTTGCTGAGTGTCACTGCAGAAAACCAGCTCCCACCACCATCAATATCACCAGCCGGCTCATCAAGGTCATCATGAAGTCCACCCCAGGTTTAGTCTAATCTTTTCATGCAATATTCTCAATCGAAACTGAACACTGAAATATTGATTATTCATTTTTAGATTGCAAACATGGTTTACAAAAAACACAAGCCTTCTTTCAAATATGCCATTGTCAGGGCTGCGCTCCAAGGAAAATCACCTTACTTTGGTATGCAGAGATGGATGGGGGTCCAAATAATGGTGATGTGATTGAAGCCTTCATTCAATTCACTTTCACATCACAACTTATGCAGAGTCTATTCCTTGGCTTTGGCTATATCAATTAGACAGTTTCATTTGTTTTGTTTCTTTCCTCAACTGGTTTTTTTCTTTCATTGCTCTCAGCTCTTTTGTTAAATGAGAGACTTTTTGTTACATTTCAAAATGAGTGTGGTGAGAAAATGCAAACAACATTTACTAGGACAACAAGTGGGACAATGGGACATCTGAGTGAGGAAGATGAGGAAAAGAGGACCAAAACATGAATGAAGATGAGAGAAAAAACATGAACAAAGAGAAAAAAGATGAGCAAACATGAAAAACATGAATGAAGAGAAAAAATGTGAGCTAAAATCCATGAATGAAGAGAAAGTTACACAGGTGGGTTGGCATTCTTTATCTTAGCCAACTTTTTAAGATGTTGTGAGTATTGTTTGAACCCAAAGTTGATCACACGTGCTTGAGCAATTGGAATCTAGATGTCAATTAAATCCTCAATGGTGACATGTTGAAGAAGGGACCAGTGGTTTACACCCAAGTTGTTCAAGGCATTGATGACTTGGGTGGAAGGAAGGCTGAGCCCTGCAAACTTGAGGAAGTCCTCAATTGGAGCTGGGGATGATTCATCGGGTTGATCTTGAGGAATAGGGGGAGGGAGCTGTTGAGAAGTAGGTTGTTGGGCGGTCGGAGGGGCAAATTGTGGAGTCATCGGATGATAGGGCCCAGGGGCTTGCAAGTACTGAGGGTTCTGAGTCTGGAACTGGAAATAAGTTGGTTGCATTGGTTGAAATTGTGGATACATGCTTGTTGAGAGTTGGGATTGCTGGAGAATATACAAGCTGATGATGCTGGCACACATCTCAGGGGATACAGTGCCAGTGATTGGCCTGGCTTTGTTTTCAGCAATTGGGGTGGGCTGCTTATCCTTGCCAGCCCGTCTGGCTTGATAGGTGAAGGATTTTGGAAGGTTGAGGACCCTCACCTCTTCCGGATTTGCTCGCTGGGTGTGTATAAAGAAAAAAAATCAGATAGATATAAGCTTACTACGATTGCAATGAATATGAACTCTGAGCGACTCACCATTGCTCTGGCCCAAGCATCTGCTTTGGCCACTGTGATGACAAAGTACTCGTTCGGATTCTCTGGGTTGATACATACTGGTGTCTCATGTAAGTGAGATAATTGCTCGCATGGGTCGTGGGAAGTGTAGATTTTGCAAATGTTCTCGTGTAGCAATACCCCAAAAGAGGCTCCAACGGTCGGCTCTTGTGATTGTTGACTGGGTCAAGGGTGATTGGAGGACAGGTCAATCCTGAGCTGTTCCACTGCTATTTTGTTCTGTTTTATGTTAAGAAACCCATAGAATTGACGTTAAGAAACCAATAGAATGAGCTTGGAAACACTTAAAGAAACATACCTGAGCCTTGATTCATGGGTTGTCCTGAAGTAAAGAACATGTTATCATCTTGTTCTCAGGGAAAAGAGAAGCTCTTCAAGGAACTCCTTGAATGTTGCACCATCTGGCTGCAAATTTTGATTAGTGGTGACGGCCCAAGGGCCGCCCTTCTTTATGGTGACCTTCCAAACTAGGTCGTTGGATTCTTCAAGTGTCTGAGTGTGCCTCGCAAAAATCTTGTCCGCATTGGTGCGGATGCACCAAATTGCTTTGTTTTTGAATTCAGAAAGATCAGTGTTGGCCCTGTTCCAAGACATAATAGCCTCATTCTCTTTTCCTTCAATTTTGGTCGTTTTGGGTAACTTATCAGTTGCAATCGATTTGGTTGACTAGCGCTTGCGGCCAAAAGGGTTTGCTGAAAGGATAGGAGAGGGATCAGGCTGGAGGACATGGAACTGATACAGGATGTGAACATCGATTTTGCTGCAGGTGGAATGCTCATTGTTTCTTTCAACAGATGCAATGGGGTGACCAGTTGTAGAGGAATGTGGATTGGAATTTGGGGAATTCAAACCTTGAAAAGCCGAATCGCTACTGAGAAGAGAGGTATTGAAAGTGGTCAGAGCCAGATTGGGAGTTCGGTTGAGGAGGGAAAGCTGCTCTTGGTGGTAACGTTCTCAGAGCCATCCAGTGCCATTGAAGATGTTGCTATTGGCATTGGTGATCAAATTGCTGACTGGGTGAAATTCATTCAAAGGGTAGTTATAGCTTTGATGGATGGATGAAGGGACTGCTCCTGCATTGTAATTGTGTGGTGCTCTACATCCAGGTCTGCCGAGAAACACATTCGTGCTTGAAAATCCAGGAAGTCAAGCAAGGGAATCAGACAAGCCACCATTGCCAGACCAATTGGCATCAGGGGGTGACGGCAGGATCATGTGGGTTCAGTCGTGATTCATTTTTTGGGCAAGCTGAATAAAAAAACAAAGAAAGAATCATTAGCAGCTTGGTTGAATCAAGTTAACAAGAAAAAACCTCTTGGATACTCACCTTGTTTGCTGTTTCCGATTGGATATGTATGATGAGGAAGTGGTGAAAGCTGAGCGGAGAGGAGGTTGATGAAAGTTGGTGAGGTAGTCGATGACGGTGGCATCGAGAATAACAGGGATCCCCCGTGGCCCCCGTGGCCCCCGTGATACCGGCGGGCACAGGTTTTTTGAGAATTTTTTTTTAAAATCTTGAAATCAGCAAGGTTTCCAGACACGGCTGTATGATGACGTGATGTAAAATGACATCATTAACGGAACAATGACCTTATCTAGTATACCGCACAATAAAGACAACAAGTTACACAGGTGTCTTGACCAATTTTGTGGGCAGACGTTCTTTTCCTGTGGGCTGGGTTTGTGAAATCTACAAATGTGTCATGTTTGTCGACGAAGTTTCGAGAGCACCTGTACCTATCTGTACCCACAAGTGGGTTACTTGATCGTATTCTACTGGACAAACTCCAAACATGTTGCAGCAGATTCGTTGAGCTGAGCTTCCTGGTTGCGTGTGAGGACTACATACTAGGAATTGCAATTGCTATAAATAGAGTGATACGTCCAAGTCAACCTCCGCCTATCAGCATTCGATCCTCCCCTTCCCAGTCGTCTAAATTCTAGTAGCTACTCATTCACCGTTTACCATGTATCGCCTTACTCTAGCTGCAATAGCCCTCGTAAATCTCTTGGCCGGATTCACCAAAGCGATCTGGCTCATTGAAGACACTGACATTTTTGGGACAAATGCCCCCTTCTTTGACCCTTATGGAATGCATTTTTACCCTTTGAATCCAACCCGAACAGTTGCGGATCTTACGCCCGATTCAATCTAACAACCTGTCGCAGGACAACAGCAACTTCTTTGCATTGACTATGACGTAAGTAAATTGCAGCGCAGGATCCTTGCATAAGCCAACAATGCAAACGGTCACTGACGTCACAACAATTCGTAATTCGCATCACGAAGGGGGTCCTTGTCCCTGCAACTCGAGCCACTTCCCGAGCAGCATAGAGCAGCCCGAAACCTCCTAGAAAGGTTAGCTGCAAATCTGGATAACAAGGTCTGGATAGTCACTGCACGGAGTATAAGCAGCCTAGAAGAGTGCCTAAAACCTATTGGCGGAATACAACCCGGGGTGAACATCGCGGCAGAGTACGGAATATGGCTGCGCGGCCGTGACGGGGTTGCGAGAAGCATAGCACCTTTAAATCCAAAGATTGAATTGCTTATGAACCAAATAGTGGCTCAGTACGGTATGTTCCCTATCTCATGAGGGTGCAACCCAAGGGCTCAGTCAAAGAAAAATTGCCAAAGTTTTCTTCACCACTTTTTACGACATCAGGTTATCTGGGCCCACAGGTTTCCTCAGAATACCACAGTGTGGTAATTAGCCACGGAAAGGACAAAGACACTGCCACAAGTGAGTCGCCACTGTCTATATTTGACCATTGAATTATACACTTAATTTTGAACACTCTTAACAGGTGACCAGATTGTCAAAGAAATGAAACATGATTTCTTTGATGTTGCTGGGTTGCCTGGTAGTGAAGTTGCGATAACAGGGGAAGGCCAAGTGAAAGTAGAAATACATGCTGATAAAGGAAATTTCGTTTCGAGGCTACTGCAAAACCGGAAGGTTTGCTGGGGGGAATGGCGATCGGTGGCTCAGACGCTGATGAAGGATTTGTTCAGAGCGATGAATGAAATGAGCAACGCCAACTTTCACTCGGTGATTGTCAGTCAAAAAGTCGATCAGCCAACCCACGCGAAAGCTAAATCATCCGATCACAAAAGCGTTCACAAATTGCTCCAACCCTTTGGCCTCGTCAAGCCAACTAGGGCCTCTAAGCGAAAAAGAATTGGTGGCACAGCTATTTAAAAGATTTGCAATAACTGAAATATATATTTGTTGGTCAATCAAAATGAAACTGGGAGAGATACTTGAGAGAGAGATAAGAGACAATTTGGTCCCTGCTATTGGGTTTACTGGCTTGATGCTTATGGAGAGGTTGATCGAGGAGCTGGGAAGACCGAGGTTAGTTTTTCTCAGAAGAAGGGAGCAGTGAGATAGTGCTCTGACTCGATAATTTTATTTCAAACATCAGGAGCAAGGTTAAATACTAACAACTGGAGAGCCCCCTTGCAAGATCCAAAGGGGGCCTCAACTAAAGCTGACATGACAAAAAGACAGGACACACTGGACAGGAAAGGACAGGACAGAATATGACTGGACAGGACAAAACAAGGAGGAAGGGGTTAATGTGGAGAGAGAGGATGATGGGAGAAGAGAAAGACCTGGAGCGGACAGGCCCTAATTCCGACACCTACAAGCAGGCGTAGCTAATCTATGAGGTAAGGAAATGAGACGATAAATAAATAATGTGAGTTTGTTCTAAAGCTTCGGTCTAGCCTGAAGGCCTTGAATTCAAGATGAGACATTATGAGTCTTTTGTTCTCCTCAGATTTGGTCTTCGGTCTCAGTCACTTACAGAGAGATCTCTGGTTCTTTGGTTTGATCCTAGTAACTCGGCTTAACTGGCAGAGCCTGATTCAGTACTGTTATTGCTTGATGGTATAACACTAAATCAGTGTCCCCTGCAATTTTGTCTGTCTGTTCTGATCTAAGCTTACAGTAGCCGTCCTCCTCAGTCTCTGTATCTCTATTGTACGGCATGTGCCCATATTCTTCTAGTTCTAAACAATGACCAGCGCTATCTCAGCTTCTACTGTTCTTGACTAGTGTCTGCGTCTTTTGGTACTCACCTGTGGTGTAGTCCTGAGTGATCACTTCTATTGATGTGTTCCTATCTTTCTGCTCGGCGGATGTTATCCTGTGCAACAAAGCTATTGGTCTGAAAGGTGATATATCATGGTCAGTTCAAGTCTTCCCTGTATTTGCTCTTTTAGCCTGACTACTTCCTTTTGTTTTGTAGCATGAGTGGAGGACTTCCCGTGACCAATTTGGAATCTGGAATCCTAAATTGTAAAAAGTTGATCAGAAATGAATTTTTCCACCAAATTAAGTTTAGAATCTAGAAATCCACCTTCCAGATTCGCAACGGGAAGTCCTCCAGTCTCTTCAAAGTCTTTTTCTGTAGATTTTTGGTTGTCTGCTCAGTGCTTTGCATCCAGGAGAAAATAAAGTTTTCAATCTCTGTCTGCCTGCTGCGGCCCACGTGACTCACGTTGGTCCACAGTTAGGTTTTAGCTCAACTTGTCCCTTGCCAGGGGTAGTTTGTCTAAGGAGTCTGGAGCCATATTCTTACACTATTGACCCAATGAAATTATCAGAGATGCATGCATCTCAAGGCAGCCTCCCCCCCAAGAAAAAAAATGCTCAGATGACCAGAATTTTGTTGTAAATCATTGCAAGAAAAAGTCAAGCAACCACTAGCAGTTGACATGCAACAGTACAAAGGCGCCTTTGTACTTTTGCATGTCAACTGCCAGCAGTTGCTTGACTTTTTCTTGCAGTGAATAGTTCTTTCACTTTACAAAAACCCAAGATTGTACTTTCTCAAAGTTTGTGATCATCAAACAATTTTGAAAACCGTGGCCGTTACAAATGAGTTTTTGAGACATTTTGAGTTTATAACCAAGGTTTTGACAACTTTTATAATATTTTGGGATCTCGGAAGGGTTCTAGAGACAGAGATTGAGTTATGGTAAGCTTTTCTGAGATGGGATGAGACAACAAGAAGTGTGAGGAGTAACTACCTAGAGGCAGAGATTGAGTTACGGTGAGCTTTTCTGAGATGGGGTGAGGAGTCGGTTGTTTGACAGACATAATGATGACAACAAAAATGAGATCTAATATTTCCTTTTCTTTAGAAGGGTCAGCCTTTATGCACACCAATACTTTACCACATGCACACCAAAAATGGAGTGCACAAGTGTGCACTCCAAAGATGTTTGGAGTGCGCACCTGTGCACTCCAGTGGGTCTTGGAGTGCACAAGTGCGTACTCCAAACATCTTTGGAGTGCATGGTGTTTGCACTCCAAAATCGTTTTTGGCACAGCATTCTTGGAGTGACTAGAGGTTTACCCTCATCCCTCCAAGACCGATCGGTCCTGGAGGGATGAGGAGAGAGCACTCTCTCCTCCTTCCTCCAGGACCAGATGATACGTGGGTGGCGCAGGGTGTTTCGAAGCCATCACCGATCGCATCATTTAGTCTCTGCTCCGACTCACCACCAGCTTTTGTCACCGGTGGCCTTGGTTTTCAGACAAGAATCTCTCCTCTCGGGAGGGATGTCAATTAGCTGCTCTTCAAGTCCGCTGTGTCACACGATGTAGTGCTACCATATGTCTCGAAAATGACCAAACACGTGGCATATGACCGGCTTTTTTCATTTCTGCAATGGTGCCTTGCCTCCTCGTCTCCAGCCGCTTGCGTCAACTCGCTCTTGTCATGTGCTACGGTCGGGACCAAGCGGATGGATGTTATTCAACCAACCCGCTCATGTAACCCGATATGACACAACGCCAAGTTTTGGACCCACGGACATTTGAGACTCTTGGAAACGGAGCTAAAGGTATGGCCGTTTGCTGAAACGGGCTGGTGTCGTGCTTCGCCAGGTGTCTTGACAGGTGGGCAGACGTTCTTTTCCTGTGGGCTGGTTTTGTGAAATCTAAACATGTGTCATGTTTGTCGACGAAGTTTCGAGAGCACCTGTACCTATCTGTACCCACAAGTGGGTTACTTGATCGTATTCTACTGGACAAACTCCAAACATGTTGCAGCAGATTTCTTCGAGCTGAGCTTGCTGGCTGCGTGAGTGAGGACTACATACTAGGAATTGCTATTGCTGTAAATAGAGCGATACGTCCAAGTCATCCTCCGTCTATCAGCATTCGATCCTCCCCTTCCCAGTCGTCTAAATTCTAGTAGCTACCCATTCACCGTTTACCATGTATCGCCTTACTCTAGCTGCAATAGCCCTCGTAAATCTCTTGGCCGGATTCACCAAAGCGAGCTGGGTCATTCAAGACACTGACATTTTTGAGGAAGCCAACCCCTTCTTTGACCCTTATGGAATGCATTTTCTCCACTCGAATCCACCCCGAAAAGTTGCGGATCTTACGCCCCATTCAATCAAACGACCTGCCGCAGGACAACGGCAACTACTTTGCATTGACTATGACGTAAGTAAATTGCAGCGCAGGATCCTTGCATAAGCCAACAATGCAAACGGTCACTGACGTCACAACAAATCGTAATTCGCATTACAAAGGGGGTTCTTGTCCCTGCAACTGGAGCCACTCAAGCGGAGCATATAGCAGCCCGAGACTTCCTAGAAAGGTTAGCCGCGAATCCGGATAACGAGGTCTGGATAGTCACTGCACGGAGTATGACCAGCCTAGAAGAGTGCCTAGGCGATGGCGGGATACCGGCCAGGGTGAACATCGCGGCAAGGTACGGCACATGGCTGCGCACACACGGGGGCATCGAGAGGAAAGTACCATTTTTGGAGGAAGAGCTCGAACAGATTAAAGGTGTATTAAGTACACAGTACAGATATAACGTAGAATTTTCCTCAGGAAAGAACAGTGCGGCATTTTTCCAAGAAGACAAAGCAACTCGTGAGTCGTCCCTGTCTACACTTGACCATTGAGGTATCCACTTAAGTTTGAATTTCTTAACAGGCAACCAAATTGTCAACTACGCGCGGTGGATCATTAACCATAAACAGTTGAATGATTATGTAGTTGTGAATATTGAGGGCAGCAAAGTGGAGATGCATGCAATCGAAGCCGAGAAAGCAAATTTCGTTCGGAGATTACTGCAAACCGAAAGGTTTGCTGGGGGAATGGCGATCGGTGGCTCAGACGCTGATGAAGGAATGTTTGAAGTCATGAATGCAATGAACAACGCCAACTTTCACTCGGTGATTGTCAGTCAACCAATCTATCAGCTAACCCACGCGAAAGCTCGACTAAACAATCATGAAAGCGTTTACATATGGCTCGATTGGGCCTACAAAAAAGCCCCTGGTTAATCCCAAGACCTCGAAGCAACAAAAAGGGTGGCACAGTTATTGGCCCAGTGAAATTCTCAAAGGCGCACGAATCGCAAGGCAGCCCCCCCCCACCCCCCAAGAAAAAAAATGCACAGATGTTCAGCATTTCGTTGTAGATGGTTCTTTCAAACCCAAGATTGTAAATACGTTGTCAAAGTTTGGCATCGTCAATCCCTGGCATATTGGTTGACCGCCTAGTGAGCCTCATCAGCACCTTTGAAACCCACAATGCCCAAAAATTTGCACATGTTTTCGAGTACACCCTGATCAGTTTAATCATGTGGCTTCTTGTTGAGGTTTGACAGTTTATGGGCCACTTCTCTACATCTCTAAAGCGTATTCACATGAATCCACACTGCCTCATTCTATGTGTGCAATAATCCCTCGTATCATCGAGGGGAACGTGTTCCCAAACCGTGTAAGGCTGCCTGAGTCCAGCTACGTTTCCTTCCAGCATACTCTCCAGTACTCAATCCGATTCCAATCAAGCTACTTTTTGCAGCAATCAAACAGGATATCTGATCCTCCCAGATATTGCATCACACCAAAAACCCCAACTGGGATGTCCGACGAGTGACTGCCGAGGTAATCACCACCAAGCTCTGCTACCAGCTGAATAAGCAATGTGGGTACTTTGTGCCCACAAACTGAAGGAACTGAGTCATTTTAGATGTTCAAACTCTTGGCTGGGATGTAACTTGGGGTAACATGAAAATTTGAACTATTTAATGTGAGAATATTGGATAACAAACTGTTTAAAAAGATGATCAGAAAAGGTAATAAAGACTAGGTGTTAGACTTGCTCTACTGATTATGGTATATCAATGACAAAAATACTGATTAAGTAATATTCTTTC
Source organism: Puccinia horiana (assembly GCA_001624995.1). NCBI lineage: Eukaryota > Fungi > Basidiomycota > Pucciniomycetes > Pucciniales > Pucciniaceae > Puccinia > Puccinia horiana. Next base: position 3,272,226 of record LWDY01000064.1, on the reverse strand, counting down.
ACAACATTCTTACAAAATGAATTTGATTAATAAAGATCTTGATGTATCAATGTAATTTTCTTCAGGAAACATCACTTAATTGATCAAGTGGATCTTTTAAGTTTCTATGGGGCATTTTTGTTTACAACAAACCCACAGTTGGCAACATTTTTGTTTGCAAAGTCATCGTACAAGATCACAGTATAATTACCCTTTGGAGCATTCTGTCAAAAAAAAAAACAGATTAGAATAAGAAACGTTAATGGTTTTGTAAGAAACAGAGAAGGTTTGATCAAGAATGTGCATACCACAAACTTGAATTTGCTTGAGCAGCAGGCCCCCTGTTGTGCTTTTCGGCCGTCGAATTTCATGCTGTCGCAGTCCCAAATGCCCCGGTTATCAGGTGCCCCAGTCTTACCAAGCTGATGGGCCGGCAACACTATTTTACCCCAGGCCCAAGGATATTGAGAAGAGAAAATTCAAGGAATCAAAATCCCATCCACCTCATCCGCAAGTTCAAGAATGCTTTGTAGACACCCTCAGTTGGATTTGAAAATAATGAGCCTTGTACTACTTACAACCATATCGGAACTTGCCGTCACTTAAAAGCATTAAGCTTCGTGTACAAAACGGTTGTGGTTGGTTCACCGGACACACCCAGGGTGATGGTGGTAAGCTGGTGACTTTTGGGTTTTGGGAACGAGCATCAGGTATCTGAGTCAAGAGGGCCATGAAGCATGCGAAAAGATTGGAATAGTGCATCGTGAACCTTTATAAGAAGTTCTGTGACCTTATTTTTTGATTGGAATTATTAAGCCTGGTTGTGAAGCGATAATACACAAAGACGGATCTTCAGAACTATCGCGTGTGAGTATTTTATGAGTTGGAAGGTAAGGATGATTGAACGAGCTCGAAAGATTCCAAATGGCTTGGCTGGCTGGTTTTATATCCACCATAGCTAGACACTTTACACCGGGCGTCTGAACCGTCCCTCCTGGAAGCCCGAGAGAGCTTTTTCTTCGTGCACCAGGCTACCTGAAGCTACTGTATCAGTGTATGACTCGAGAAGACGGTGTTGGTTGTCAGACCTTACAATGGGATTCCCAAGTGAGCCGGCCACACCCATTCCTTGTTATTGCAGCTGCCCGAGTGGTAAGGGACTCGGTTACAAGGTTTTCCTTCATAACAACTTTCGAGTCAAACACGGCCTCTCGCAGAGACGGCCCCTGACGGACTATGGATCAGTCGGCTACATTACGACCGGGGAAGTTCGATTCAGTTACCTAAACTCGCTAAGAGGAAATTTCCTGTTCGGTCTACGATTCTCCGACCGAGTCTCCACATTTTGTTATCAGCCAATTGACGACAAAAGGGCTTGCAGTAAGATTTTGTGAAGTGAGAGCCATGGATAGACAACCAGGACAAGTAAATAAAGTAGCCCTCTGGGACGAGGTCATCCAGGGGAACGGGGTGATTGGCCACCGATATTGAGTTATACTCAGTTTTCTCCTTTTCATTTGTTGGCACTGTGTGGTCGAATATAGGAAGCTGATTGGAGAGTGGAGCTGAGTGGAGTCCTTGTTTCTTCGAATCGATAGGCCGATGGTGTACCAGTGTAGGATACAAAGCAACCAATGTTGTTGTTTCTCATCGAGCTGGACAGGTTTTGATGCAATTCAATTTCAACGATGGAAATAAAAGCACCTGGTATTATGACAGATTTAATTTTCAATAATTGATCACGACGATGTCGATTTCCAGCCCAACACACGCATACACGAAAGCAGTATATAGGAATTTGATTTCATTTGAAGATTATGGAGATTGATGAAGGACATGCACAAGACCGAGTTTCAACGGAAGCGGGTCAGGACTTCATTGAGGATGGGCACCCAGCCTTTATGGGCGCTTGCTTGCCCCGAGTCGAGCCTGATACGATCAAGCTCATCATCCCTCTCAACACAAAGCATCCAAGCTGTGCACATATTAATGAAAGGAAGCCTTGATGGGCTTAATTTTTTTTTCTCCGTTGAATCATGTTATTTTCAGATGCGTTGATTTCAAAATTTCAAATATAAAAAGCAAGTGATTTTTATTTTTGCTTCCGTGGACAAAAACGGATTGAACAAAGGTTATCTTAAGACGGGTTCCAAGGCGTCCCAAAGGGAGCTTTCAACCCGCTGGCGAATTTCGTCTGAGGTGAGCCAAGCAAAGTCCTGGATTTTTGTGCAATCTTCTTGCTTTTCTTGTTCTTGGACAACGGAAGAATTGGAGGTTGTGGAGGTTTGTCGGAAAGAAAGGTTTGGTTTGCCTCTGAGGATTCGTTGCGGCATCACCCACACCTTCTCGAATTCGTGTCCTGTTGGGGGAGTATAGACTGCTGCTGGAACTTTTCCGACCGACCAGATGTCTATATCAGGTCCTAGTTTTGCGTGAATGGCTCTCAGCGATGTCTGGGTCAGATTATCTGTGGAAAGAATTCGACTGGTAGCTGCGAGAAGCAGGAAAAAAGGTTCCAGCATTTTTTTTTTCAAAAAAAAAAAAGACAGAGTCAAATGTGGATTCGCTGAGGAGTAAAAAGAGTTGAAGCTAACGAAGTTGCCATTGAGATTCCTGATTTTGACGATCGAGTTTAACAAAGAGATAAATCGACCGGTGAGGTTCTCTTTCAAGACTTTGAAGGGAGAGAGTTTTGGGATCAAGTTGAGAGGCGTCCTGATCGGAAGAAGGAGGAAGTTCGCTAGCTGACTGAGAGCGAAGGGACAGTTCGAAGGCTTTTGCAGCATGAGATCCGGGTCGAAAGAAGAATGAGGAACGGACTGGCTTGGAAAGAGCCTGATTTAATTCACGTTGGTACTGGTAATAAGCCGCTTCGAACTCGGACAAGGGTCGGAGAAGCAGGGGAGAGCGAGAGAGTAGGGCTGCGGCAGCAAGAGAGGCGTTCGGCTTGGGACCCGGCCGGGTATTTTTCGAGGTCGATGGCCGGACCGGAAGCAGTGTTGTGGAGCGAGAGAGAGGAGGCGGGTGAGAGGAAGAAGAAGAATCTAGGGTGTATTGTGAGTCTGTTGAGGACGACGCCCTTGAGATCGTGTAGGCTGGAGAAGTCCAACGACGACGAGTAGACAAAAGGCTCTCAGCTTGGATGAGCTTGTTCCCTACAAGAAAAGAAAATCATAATCGTCAATCGATCAAAACATTCCAAACATGGCCATCAGAAATAAATATTGAAATACGTACTGATCAACATTGCTTGAGTTCGATCGTTTGGTTTTCTCTTCGAAAGTTCTGAATTTAGAATCCGCTCAGTCAGCCATATTCAATATGCTTTCTGCCCTGGATCAAACTGATATTGAATAAAATCCAGTTTAGTTCGATTGCTTTTTTGAAAACCCGCTATGTATCCAGTAAAAGCAAGTCTGCTCTAACTTAATGAAGTCCCTTGTCTTCGGAGGGGGGACTGAAGTCCCGCAGTGACCCTCCAAGACTAACTTAACAAAATTCCCTCGATCGGAGAGCCTGGTAAGCGCCCCTCGCGAAGCAAGCCTCAGAAGGAGGGACTTGCAGGTAAGCCGCCAACTTTGGCCTGAGAGCCCGAAATGTTTTGGTGGAAGGTTTATGCCCGTTGCTTTTCCCCCTTCTTCTTGAAAGAAAACTCCGAGCCCTTTTGGTTCATTAGAAAGGGGGTTTTTTTTCCTTTCTAACTGTGTAATTTAAACATCAATTTGTCTCACATGGATCCTTTTTTTATCATTAAGGTTTCATGATTTTCATGAAATGCCCAATTTTATGGGTTGTTCTTAAGATCATAACTGACCCAATTTGATGGCGGCCATCCTGTATTTCTGTATGTGTTTTAGCCTCCTCTAACCGGCCAGAGCCTTAGTTCTTTACAAACTGTATTTGATGCAGCCTGAGGATAGCTTAAGACATAATATTGGTCTGCAAAATTTGGGACTGTGACTTTGTCATGTCCTGAAGGATGCTTGATGCAACATTGAAATCACTTGGAGGGATCAATAGCTGGACAGCCTTCCAGCCATCTTGGAACTCTTCACAGCATCTCGTAAGAGTAAGTAGTCTTGTGTATACATTTTATTTGGTAAAAGGGAGGCTTTTTTGCAGCCTTTTTGCCTGGGTGCTCACACGACCAAAACAACTTTACCTATAAGCCTCTCCTATGGAGATTGTCCCATGGAGACGCTCCGTTCGAGAGGCTTGTTAAGCTAGCCTCCAAGACTGTTGCTCTTCAAAAGTCCTGGAGGGTCACTGCGGGGCTTCTGCTCTTCAACAGTCTTCAACATGCTCAATGTTGCAGAATAATATCTGATCAACCCCCCATGGCCCGCCCAAATGCAAAATACAAAACAAAGCTTCCAGTCTTGATTCAACCATCCAACCCGGCCCAATGCATTCTGTTGACTGCAGGTGTCACCCAAAGATGTGCCCGCGCTATTGTGAGTTGATTGAGGACATGGTCAAAGAACCCAACATCAACTTAGTACGCAGATATGTTGATTTTGTTAAAATACAAACGGAAAAATGTGAGGAGGTTGTCAAGTTCCTTGATGATAATGATGTCACTCATACTCAGTTGTGCCAATCAAAGAACATCACCCCCAATAAAACGAGTGAATGGGGGTTGAGACTGAGTGATGGTAACATTGCCAAATTATGCAATAATGTTGGCAATTTCAAGCAATTCTTAGCCTCTCAATAGCGTTTAGTTTTCTTTTTTTTCAAATGGGTTTCTCCCTTCATTTTTGTTGCTTTGGTTTTGTCAGAATCCAAAATGTAAGTTGTGCACTATGAGAACTGAACCCATGACCTCAAACTTCATGAGTGATGCTTTAACCACTAAGCTAAGTGCACTGTTGCAGGTTGTGTCTTTTATCTAACCAGTTACCAAATATATGCTTGTATGTACTGGGATCAAGTCTCATGTGTGTTTGCAAAGCTTGTCATGTTACCAGGGTCAAGACTTGTAATCCATTGGGTGGCATTCTGCATAGAGCAGATTTATACTACAACAGGTTTTACCCTGGTCATGGGACCACTCCATTTGCTTATCTTCTTGTTGTTTTTCTCACATTTACATCAAGTGTTGCCCTGATTTTGATATTTCATCCCTGGCTGTCTGATTTTTACAATACAGAGAGGGAATTTGGGTCCTGGAGTTCCTGCTTGAAACTGTGGGAGTTAGTCTCACACAGCCAAGTAACTAAATTGCTCTGGGAAGCTTGAGGATTTTTGAAAGTGGATTCAGAGAAACAAGTGCACAACAGGTTGTTAAGGATGATTTAATGCTGCAAGATATGAATGAATATGATCAACATGATTTGTGGTAAAGAGGGGCTGCTTATACATCGTTTTGGGGCCCTTGTTTGCAAGCCAGAAGCTTGTTTTAGCTGCAGTGAGCCTCCATCATGCTTCACTGCTAGGGCTTCTTGCCTGTTTTTTTGCTACCAAGAACTTAAGCTTTCTTTCTGTGGTTGTTGATGTAATTGCACTATTTTGGAATTTTGATGAGCCGGTTATCAAAGCACATGTACTTGAAATGGGCTCTCAGATCTTTGGAGAAAAGTCACAGGGCCCAATTTAAGCAGTCTTCATTGGAAGCACCACTTTGACTTTTAAGCAGTCTTCATTGGAAGCACCACTTTGACTGTGCTGCTGGACTTGAATTTGACTGATGCATGACCATAACTTGCTGATGATCTTCTTTCAGAATCCCCATAGAGCCTTCAAGCTACTAGAAGTTTGGTTGATGGGGGAAGATTTTCCTGAAAATGAGTGGTTTTTTGAGTCCAAAATGTAGTGCCTTCTGAAGTTCTTGGTTGGTACCAACCAAAGAGTCTTCTGTAATCATAATCCACAAATGAAACATTTGGATGTTCTTGTAATATTGATCATCTGAGCCTTTTATTTTGGTTTTTTTGTCAGTATTTTGGGTTTCATAATTTGTGTCACCTAGGCATAGATTTTGATGTTTATTTCATTTTTGAAATAAAATTAGACTCTCATGTGGTGGTATATGGAACTTAAAAACCTAATATGAATTGACCCTTTCATAAAGCTTCATAGCCTTTTTAGTTAAGGATATTTGCTTGTTTTTAGCAGGATTACAGGTGCCTGACAAAGACATTTTGAAATTCTTCACAGTTCAACAAAGTATCAATAAAAGCTTGCCGCATTGTGGGTAAGGCTGGAGGAGATGAATTGAAGACTGTATTGATGTGAACAAGTCAAAGGGGAAGATGGCATTGGAGATAAGTAGGTCCAAGAATGTGGATGTGGCTACATGTAGTAGATGTATTGACTATTGGGGGAACAAGCTGAACACATTTACCAGAATAGGATGTGATACTTGTGATGGCGGGCTGCTATAGTTTTATGGGAATAGGAATGCTATAGCATCCAACATCTGATTTTCTATTTTTCAAGGCGATTTGGCAGCCCCAATGGCCCTGCTAGGTGGTAGTTGGGTTTCTGTTTTTAGCATAGTTACTCAACTTAACTCAAATAGGATACAATGGAACAATGATTCACTGTCCCATGTAAGCCTTAAGACAGAATGGAATGGATAAGACAAGGATTCAAATGTAAGTATCAAAGCTGAGATGCAGGACTGACTTGAAGTTAACACTACATATGATAATTGTAAACCACAGTTATGATTATACCATCAATCAAAAATCATGATAAGAATTTAAGAGGAAAGCCATTACATTATGGAGATAAGTTAAGGTGATCAGTGCCCCACAGAAAGATGTTTTTTTCATTTGTTTGTGGTACTCAATTGAAATCACAAAAAAATTCAAAGCTTTATGACTGGAAGTGAAAGATGGTTCAATTTTTTTCATCAACACAATTACAAACTCTCATGCTGTTCCAAGCCTCTATTAACCTCTGGCCATAAATTTTTGAGTCCTTTTATTAAAGGTTGAAATTTTAATGATTTCACTCTTGAATACCACAATCAAAATTTTAGTATTGTCAAGCACTTGAGTCACCCTTACAAAAACAAATGGAAAAAGGTTCAGCTAGTCCTCTGAACTAGAACGTTTTAAACTATCAAAAAACTTTGTGAACTTTGGATGAAGGACAAAAAAAGCTATCATTGAATTGTGTAGCTGTATCCTGACAATGTTGATCAGAGGTTGGAAGGTCTAAACTCAAAACCAGCAAAAATGATCATGCCTGGACATCTCAAAAGGTAAGATGGCTCGAACTTAGCTAAGTCCCTCGATCGGAGGGTGGCGCAGGCGCCGTCGCGGAGCGACCTCCGAAGGAGGCGCGACGGCGCCTGCGCCACCCTCCGATCGAGGGACTTGGCTAAGTTCGAAGATGGCTGGTATATCTGTGAGACAATCTTGGTGATAGAAATTATGCTAAGCTGGGGCTTATTTATAACTCTTACAAAGTTGCTACTAACACAAATGCCTGACTGTGGGGGTAAAAGGATCAGTTGACATCCAGGCGGAACCCAGTAGCAGACTGCCTTCAATCTTGAACTATCGGAGGCATTATGCTGAATATCAATGTACTCATAACTTTTGATTCCCAAGGCCGGTCTCTCAATTGTGTTCAATCTTTATATAAAAAATTTTGGGAAGTTTGTTTATGGGACACCTTAGTATGATTACCGCGAGAACATTTTCAAGAGAGGTAATAGTTTGTATCCGGATTTGAAGTGGCCCACGGCCGCATTGTTTCTAAACTTTCTGTTCATCAAGGTCCGTTTCCTTTCAAAATAAGGTCGGATTGGTTTACTTTGCTCGGGGCTTTTGTATCGTTTTTGTGACAAATGATCGTTGAGGGATTGATGTAGATACAAGAGGAAAAGATAGTAAGAATAGAACATCCAAATGAGGGTAGGTGGTGGAAAGGTGGAAAGAATTGCAAAAGTAAGATCTCATCAGTACCAGTGTAAGTGCTTGATTGGAAAAAGTGTGGGTTTGCTTACTTTGCAATCATCAATAACGTTCCGAACAAAAACGCAGTTCTTCAGGGAATTGAAGTCAGAATTGTTTTTCTTATCAGGCGCGTCATTAGCGTCCTTGTTCTCATTAGATGAGTCTTTTTTGTGCTGTTCGGCACCCTTCTCGTTGGAGTGATCATCTTCCGCACTAGGATTATTAGCTGGATTCTCTTCTTCTAGAATCGAGCAGGCGATTGCTAATTTACTCCCATCTGAATTGAATGCTAGCGAGGTGATCGAGCCCGGGTACTTGGGCAGCTGTCTGAGCCGCTTCTTCGCAGCCGAGTCCCAAATCGAGACTATCCCATCCCCTCCCCCAGTCGCAAACGTTCCGAACCTGATTTCAGGTATGTGTTCAGAGAAAAACAAATGGCATGATTAGCCTTTTTCGGCGGTTTTGAAGTATCGAGTCTCATATATACTGACGTTGGGTGGAATGCCAAAGCGTTTACAGGATAGATTGTATCAACCCCATCGATCACTTGACGATGACATTTAAATGCATATTTCTTGGCTTGTGATTCAGCTGAAGTATCAAAAAGATCAACGGCTACTCTGCCTTCGATTGAACCTGAAGCGTAGCCTGTGTGGATTGGTAAGTGGACCAGAGAGAAAAGAACATGTAAGAAAACGCTGATTCTGTACAAGTTTTACACGGGTAAAAAAGAATGCAAACCTTCTCCACGGGGTATACATTTGATGGAGCGAGTCATGAATTTTAGCGAACTTTCTCGTTCTTGAAGGGGAGGTGGAGGAACGACTGTTTCGGTAGCAGCAAGAGTGGGATTCTGGTTTATCTGATTGACTTTCTGAACATTTTCAGACAGTTTAGCTAGATCCCAAATCCATATCCTTCGATTGCCCATGGCGACCACCAATTTATCCTTGCACGCATCTAAACAATAAACCTTTGCGGGTAGATTGGGTAAGGTGAGACTACAGATCTGGTTGGGGAACTGCTTATTTGAAGATGCTTTTGGGTCTTGAAGGACCACCGATCGGTCCCATGATCCGGTGATTAGGATGTCGAATTCGGAGGAATAATGAACACATTTAACTGCGTCTTGATGGGTCGAGATCACCCGGTTCGGTCTCGAGTTGGCATTAGCATTTGAGTTTAGGTTTTTTGGGGTTGAGCTGGTAGCAGAAGACTCGAGGTCAATCTCTCGAACGCCTCGATCCAAGCTAGCGGTATATCCTCTTCCAGCGTTTTTACCGGTTCCGAAGCATACGTCCAGTACGGGGGACGGGTGGGGATAGACGCTGAGCAGCTCCGTTGGCGGGGGATTTGATAGATTATATAGCTTGACGGTCTTATCCCAGGATGAAACCAAGAGCAAGTCTGGATTGGTTGGGTCGAATTTGACTGCTGAGATCGCGTCCTCTGGATGACTTAGTTCGATTTCTATGTCGGAGAATTGTTGATCAGCGCAAGTCTGAATGAGTAAGCTTAGTTGGAAGTGTGCTGACCCTTTCCATCCTTCGAAGTCATCTCTCTCGTCTTTGGTGGTGTTTGGTTGTCAGAGGTTTATCTGATCGACTGCTTCCTTCCGGGTCCTGGGATCTGAGCCACGGGGAGTCCCCGGGGAAAGCGCCAGCTCGGGGGATCGTGGAATACGGTGATTGCTAGAACCACTTTCATAGCACTCAATATTCCTCTTGGATTCTTCATTCTTATAATATGATGAAAGTGAAACACTCTCGGTTCAATCAATTCCCAGATTAGAAAAGAAAAGAGTGAAAATATTTATCATCATACCACACATAACTTTTCGGTAAGGAATGCTTGAGTTGCAGTCAAAATTGAATTCCCACTTTGATAATCTGGTTTATGATTCCATTTAAAAAAATCCATATGGAAAAATAATTGAAACTTCCCTAACTGTAAACATAGCTTTTTTTTTCTTTTTCTATTGTGCCCCTCTCCATCTTTGCTGACATATTTTGCAATGGAAATGAACTAGTGTTGATGATAAGAATAAACCAAAATCATTTTGAAAGATCAGTGTTTATTACAAAGTATTTTAGGATAAATTCACTATGAATATTTACAACAAAAGCCCCAAAGCCTGAATCCATAAAGCAAGCAAGATGTGCATTCCTAAAGATTGGAGATCACAAAATGTACCCACCATTTTTCAATCTCATTTATATGTAAATCAAGAATCTATGTTTTAATGGAATTGATAGTTATAATTAGTTCATGAGGATCATCAGTTGTTAAGCTTGTGAATTTAGTTTAGGATTCACTCCTCCTGACACTGTGTATTTGTATTCACCAGCTATCTTATCTTCTCTTTCTCATCAGAAATGTTTTATATGTCATTTTTTATGTATCTCAATAGGTACAGTGGAAACCTTCCCTTTGCCATCTGCAGCCCCTGCAGATCTTAATTTAGAAGTGGAAAAGCTAATTTTTTTAAATTTTCAACTGCAAATAAGCTCTGGCATCTGGCTCTACAGGAGGGCTGTAGATCAAAGGGCAGTCATCCAGTTTATTTATTTTTCCTATGTTTTTCTTGTTGTACTGATGCTCTCCTAGTTGCTCACCACTGTCCATTTGTTATTCTGTGTTTCAGTTTTGTTTTTGATCTAGCTTGTTACCTTTCTTTTCATTAGGTCTATCAAGTTTTACTAAAAAAACCAACAGGTAAGGACTTTGGCCATATGTTCAAAAAATTGAAAAATTGACAAAAAAACACAAAAAAATGAAAAAATGACTCCATCCACCAAACTGGCCATTCAGCTAATGCAGGCCCTAAAATCCTCCTCACCAAGACCACTCCGCAAGCAGGGTGCACCTGCTCACCATGAAGACCACTTGGCAAGAAGGGTGGACCTGCTGTCAGCAGGGGTCAGCAGTGCTGACCAAGACCACTTGGCAAGCAGGGTGGAACTGCTGACCAAGACTACTTGGAAAGCAGGGTGCACCTGCTCACCAAGACCACTCGGCAAGCAGGGTGCACCTGCTCACCAAGACCACTTGGCAAGCAGAGTTCACCTGCTCACCAAGACCACTCGGCAAGAAGGGTGGACCTGCTCACCAAGACCACTGGGAAAGCAGGATGCACCTGCTCACCAAGACACATTGGTGAGCAGGCAATCAACCTGCTCACTGAGACATCTCGGTAATCAGGGTCAACCTGCTCACCGAGACATCTCGGTAATCAGGGTCAACCTGCTCACCATGAGCAGGGTCAACCTGCTCACCATGAGCAGGGTCAACCTGCTCACCATGAGCAGGGTCAACCTGCTCACCATGAGCAGGGTCAACCTGCTCATCATGAGCAGGGTCAAACTGCTCACTGAGACATCTTGGTGAGAAGGGTGAACCTGCTCACTGAGATAACTCAGTGAGAAGGGTCAACCTGCTCACCAAGACATGTGAACCTACCTGCTCACCGAGTTGTCTCGTTGAGCGGGTTGAACCTGCTCACCAAGCTGTCTCGGTGAGTGGGGTGACCCTGCTCACCAAGTTGTCTCAGTGAGCGGGGTGACCCTGCTCACCAAGATGTCTCAGTAAGCAGGTTGAAAACCTGCTCACCAAGATGTCTGACTCTTGGTGAGAAGGTGCAACATGCACCCTGCTTGCCGAGTGGTCTTGGTGAGCAGGGCTGTGTCAGCGTGCTTTCCAAATTGCCTTGGTGAGCAGGTCCACCTTCTCAATGGACTGTGTTTTTTAGTCAATTGGCGGTTGGGTGATGATGGATGGCAGTTAAGGAGAAATAGTGGCAATTAAGGGGCAATGGTGGCCAAACTGGCTGCTCAGAGCCGCCAAGCATTTTCCAATCTGGCGGCTGCAGAGCGTCATTTGGCAGTTACTTGGCCAATATGGCAAATCTGAGCCATGTTTTGGCCAAAGTGGCATGTCAGTGCCTCCATAAACAGGTCTGGGAAGATCAACAATTTTCGAGAACCTGGTGGTTCCTGATCACCCACTCTTGGAAACCCATTTACAAAAACATTTTTTAGACAATTGACTGGTTTCTATTGTTGATTGGTCATATTTGATATGACTAATTTCATAATGTCTCTCTCTCTCTTTCTGCTTACTAAGAAAAATAAGTCATCTTTTGATGTGATTTGACTTTCAGCTCAGTAGGTACAGCTCATGTCTCTCCATTTGTCTATTCCACTTCAATACTCTCCTTGTTTCTCACTGGTGTTTACTGGTGTTTTTCAGGTACAGCTAATTTCGTGTTCCTCTTTTTGTCTACTCAGGGTCAATACTCTTGTTGTTGCTCTATTTCTTTCTCAATTTCAGTAGGATTGCAAAGCTTTAAAATCTATCATATATGGAGAGCACACCTATTTTTTTGTAGTGCACTCCAACCATACCCCATTACTTGAAGGGCCAATCATAATTCTTGTAGTGAGAGGAGTGCCAACCATGAGATTATTTTTCACTACAGAATCAATGGAGTGTAGCTTTGGGTGTTCCATTCAGTTGAAGCTTATGTAAATCAATGTTTTTGCAGTGTAAAAGTGTCTGTTTTTTGGAGAGGACAAATGTCCACACCAATTTCTTTTGGAGAGAAAAAATATTCAAACCGATTTGTTTTGTATGGACAAGGATCTGAAGAGTCTACCCTATTTTCTTTTGGAGAGGAAAAGTACCCACTCCAAATTTGTTAAAGTAGAAGATTGACCACTCCACCATTATTGAAGTGTACAAGTTTCCACTGCAATTTTGTTTGAATAGCCATGCACTCCATTCCCACGAATTTGAGTGATAAAGTGTCTAATACAAAATATGTCCTTTTCTGCAGCGGAAAACTTGCGAGGGCCCACTCCAAAAAGTGGCCATTTTCGAAGTGGATGGATGTCCACTCGAGTCTAATCTGTTTTAGTGGACACTTCAAGTTGCCAACTGCAAAGTGCTGCAGGGCAAATATTTCAACTTTGTATTGCATTAAAATTTAGCCGTACCCAGTAAGTATATGAAGGATTGGATGAAATTTTGGCGGCAGAAATAGTCATGCGAGAATCTGTAAGATTGATGACCCATCTTCATTTGCACATCATCTTTTAGTTACCTCAACATAAATAGCTGCGGACTCAGTAATTGCCAAAGCATCATTTCCAGTTGAAGATTCATAGCGGACCATATTTCAGGCGATAGGGCTCTCTTGTGGTGGGCCTGCGTCGCCTAAGAATTTCATCGTCAAGAAAGAAGGAAGTTAAGCATGGGCCAATTTCAGATGTTTTGGCTTGATCCAGATTTTTGCATTTTTTTATCCCGTATTCAATGAAAATATTGTGAACTGAGAACTTAAAACATCATCAGTGCAATTACATGATCGCTTTAGTATTTTTTGGTACATGTTCCAGTTTTAAATTTACATATATGCAGAGCACACGCCGAGAGACATTGGAGGATGGATGTGAGAGGGGTGAAGAATAGGCAAGGGAAGACGAGAATATTCGAGTAGACAAAACAAAAGCTAGGCTATCATTTAAGTACCACCTTTATCCGAATCTTGTTCCTCGGCCATACTCTTCAACTCTTCGGGTAGGTTGTTGAGATTGAAGACCATACCCTGCCGGCGATTTGAAGCTCTTGCTGGTGGGGGACTGTGAAGAGAGGAGGCTTGGGCTGTCGAAAGCTGGGGACTGAGCAGGGAATCCTCGGTCGAAGTCGGACTGTCGACCATTCTCGAAAAACTTTGAGGCCGAGGGATTTTGATCTTCCATTTCGGCTTCCTTCTCGGTTTGGTAGGCTCGATAAATCGTACTCGAAGCTCACTACATAGGCGAATGAAGTCATTAGTATCTCGAGCGATTCTGGCCCAAGGAAGGGCTTAAGACTGAAATATATGACTTACTGCATCTCGGGCATGGAGGATGGCACGACTACCGCGCGAGTTTTGATGACCAGAAGAGGGCTTCCGATCCGAGTGATGTCAGAATCAGAGGAGCAGACGGTTGAAGTCCTTTGGAAGTTGTGGCTTGGCGAAGGAGGAAGAGGTTTTGGTTCATTTTTGGGGGAAGTCATCCGTTCAAGCCCAGCGGCATAGAGGTAGTATTCTTGATCATCAGGTACATGTATCTCGTTCGCTTCAGGCTGAAGTGTTTCCATCAGATCTTGAGCTTCTCTCATGAGATCCTCCGGCCGGCCGCAACAATGAAAGGACTCGTCGGAGTCGGAGTCCTCCTCTTTGCGCATCTTCCACTTGATCGCAGGCATGTTGTCGCTAATGTAAGGTGTTTAGAGGTTGAAGTGAGCCTGTGAAGGTCGAATTATTTAGAGTGTGTAGTGAGAAGCTCGAGTGATCCGATTCAAGTTTGTCTGGTGTTTTGCTAATCTAGTTTGTCTGGTTTTTTGCCAGGAATGGAGGACGCGCGGAAAGCTTACTAGAAAGGAATCGATGGTCTTAAATGAGAGTCACTCAGTCATGAGCTGAGCGCGCTGCCAAAGCATGAAATGTTTACTTATACGCGAGTTGGCGATCCTGAGTTATTGGTACAAACAAGAGCTCAGCCTACCAACAGCTGACCGATTCTCCTGCCTGAGTCGACTCTTTTTCTGCGGGCTGCATCGCGGAAACTAATAACGCGCTGTAAAACGGAAGCTGAGAAAACATTTTACTATCGCTAGCTTGGAAGCGTTCCAACAAAAACTCCCCAGGTCAAGTTGAAACTTCAGCGTCAAATAGCAACCTTAGCAATCTTTCAGCTTTTGAGATGAAAGTTTCTGACGAATTCTGTACGGACAACGATAGACGACTTGCGATGCCGAAATTGCCAAGTATACATAAATATTTAGATACATACCTCACATCTTACCACCGCTACGTAGTATACATTCCGCTGCTTAATAAGGTTGTGTGAAATTTTTGAGCTCAATAAGCTCCATGTTTTAAAGAAAAAAGCTTCAACTAGCAGTGGATGTTGCTACATAACTCATACATACACCGGTGTACTCCTTGTTGAGACCTATTTATTAACTGTATTGATCTACGATCCGTATAGACCCGAATAGCCCGAATCCCATAATTCGAAGTGAGCCATTCCAGGCAACAGGAAACAACGTTGGCGCCACCGTTGACCGGTGGTTGGCGCAATCACACAGGCTCCGAGAGTCGACTTTCAATCCCCTCCAGTGTCTTAGAGCATCAGCAATGGTCGGGTTAAATCGCAAGGTTAAGGCGACTTAACCCGACCTAGCGAAAATGGCATCCGCATTGGATGCGGGTTAAGCCCGGGTCAACAAACGAAAAGTTTGATTTGGGGTTAGAGCCCGTCAAATCTAGCGGGCACAAACCCAAGGTTAAGCCGGTTTTGAATATGCATATTGTGCATTTGGCTTGCTCACCCGCTTGTTTCGGGGGGATGAACAGAGGAACACCGATTAAACCTGTCAACCAATGTGGTTGCCGACTCCAAGTTAACTAACCGGTCCCCAAACCCAGGGCTAGCTAACCTAAAAAGTTAGCCAACCATTGCTGATGCTCTTATTTTGGTACTTGTCGATGGTATCAGTTAAGGAACCAAGCAAATTTGGCTTACAACAGCAGATGAGCTGTTAGTGATTGCGAAAGAAAAATGTTGACAACTTGGGAGATAGAAACCGCACCTGGAGATGATTGAAAATGGCACTGGATCAACCACATAATAGGGGCCAATTAGCAAGTCAAGTCTGACTGAAACCCTCTAACACACAGCATAAATCAATTTCACTCATCAATCAACAGGAAGCTTGCAGAGTGACTTGCCAATTGGCAGCCAAGTCAACTTGGCTTGACTTTGAGTCCCCCTATTACATTGGACAAGTCAGTCCGACAAGCAAGCAGACTGACTTTGTCCAATAAGTCTAGCAGTGCCCCACCACCGGGCCACCAAACTCGTTGGAAATTTTCAGTCAGGGCCCTTGTTGGACTGGTGTGTCCGACAAGATAGCTGTTGCAGTGTGGACAAGTTTGAATTAGAAAATGAGAAACAAAACCAAATCACCGGTGAAATTGAACGGCTCGGAAGTTGAAGTTGAGTAGGGCCCCGCCGCCGCCGCCTCGTTTGGTTCACAAATGGTGCAACAGCTACACTAATTTAAAATTAGCTGTAAGTGAATTTTGTTGATTATCCATTTGTATGGATCCAAATTTTTGGCATGAGCTGATGCCCACTATATCAGCTCACAAAAAAAATTGGATCCATAAAAATGAATGATGAATGAAATACACTTATAGCTAATTTTAAATTAGCGTAGCTGTTTCACCCTTTGTGAACCAAACAAGATGAGGTGAAGGAAAACTATTGGGACATGAAAAAGTAATGAAAGTTATGGGAGTCAGACTCAAACCCATGTCATGCAGTTGCAAAACCCATATTACTTAACGGGTTTTTGGAGATGTTGGGCAAAAAAAAGAAAGAAAATTGAAATTTACCTACCTTTCCATTCTATTTTTGGTTTGATTTCCAACCTTTTCATGTATTGTAAACATTAGAAATGGCTGGTTTTGGTTTTTCTCTCTTGAGTCTCAAATAATTCACCAACATGGCAAGAAGAAAAAAGCTGCTCTGGCCCAGAGACAAAGGTGCTGTGATGAAGAAATATGGTTTTAAAAGGTATATGAATGGTGTATAAGTACATAGCTATGACTTGAAGGTACAGTTTGATGGGTATGTCCCAAATGATGAGGTGAAAAAAAAAGTAAAACTTAAAAATTGGCTGGACCAATACCTTAGCCAAGACTTAGACAGTTCTGAAAGGTAAAAGGTCCAAGGAGTCAAAAAATGTGGTTTAGACCCAATAACTCAATAGTGGTTGGGCCCGGGTCCTGGATTAAATTTTTCAGGCCCACCAATACAGTAATATGGGTTTTGCAACTGTAGTCATGGTATAGACCTGCTCTAACACTAAGCTCAGCCATCTGATACATGGTGTACTGAGGCTCCAACACCCCTGCCTACACCAAGCATCAGCTAACTTAACAAAGTAATCCCTGTGCGGGAGGTTGGTTTTGGCTGGTGGCAAAGCCACCCCTCCCGCAGGGAGAGACTTGCGGCCAATGCGGCCTGTTTGGTGGGAGAACTGTAAACCCCATCCACAGCTGGGTTTCACAAGAGAAGCCACTTGATTAGATAATCTAGATTGTACTTAGTCTCGACCTCATTCTTTGTCTAGATGTTAGAGAACTTCTCTCGACCATCTAGGTAAGCACCATTGTCTAAATTCTCCTTTCTCCATTTCCTCCCTTCTTCTGATAAGCTAGTTGTACTGAAGAGAAAACTTCTCTCAACCATCTAGTTTTGCAATTCATTACACCTTGGTTCTAGAAATCTCCAGCGCTTGCCCACTTGGACAGCCTATTCTTAAGCTTCAGTGAAGGACTACATAGAGTCCTTACAAGACCACTCACCAAGAAAGGATTGGAATTCAGTTATTGAATTTTAATTACCACTCAACAGCTCCTCTCTCCATCTTTCCTTACCCCAGACTCCAATTGGTGTGCATATAGGCTTCAACTCAATTCAAAAAAACATCAAATTTCCCTACAAGTCATTGTTCAGCAATGTCTCAAAGTACCGTCTCATCATCAATTTCCAAGATCACCACGGAGGAAAGCAAACTCAAGCAAATCTCCAACCTGATTGAAAAGTTAGGGCCTTGTTTAAACAACTCCCAGGAATTGGAGTTGTGACTCCCGGGACCCGCACGACGTCTTGTTTGGGAGTCACAACTCCAATCCAGGGGAGGGATTTGGGAGTCGTCGACCCAAAAAATCGCAAAAACACTAAAAATAAAATAAATTCATAGCTCATGTTCCACAAGAGCAATTGGGCCAAAAATTTGAACAGATTGTATTTGTGCCATGATTGTAATTCTGTGAATTTTTTAGAGAATTTCATACATAAGGTTTTTTTTTTCCTACTGTAATCTCAAAACCCATGCCAAAACAAGAGCAATTGGGCCCAAAATTTTAACAGGTTGTATTTGTGCCATTAGTGTAATTCTATAAATTTTTTAGAGAATTTCACCCATAAGTTTTTTTGTTTTTTGTTTTTTTCCTACTGTAATCTCAAAACCTATGCCCAAATCCGCCATAACTTCTCACTGAAACCCTCCAGATGTCTCTCAAAATTTCACACCATGGAGGAAGTGATGCAATATTACTAGAAATAATGGCACCATGTTATCAACCAACCTGAAATGATTACAAGATTAATTTAATAAGGGGTGGGATAATTTTACTATGCCTCTTTTGCAGGGCATAAGCCCTGTAAAAGTGCGTGATATGCCTTGCAAATGGAAATTTACAAAGTTTATACTGCCTTGGGGTAATGGTGTGTGACTGGAAAGACTGCCTTTGGGTTGGACCGCCACCAACCGGAAGAGGGGCAATACAAAAAAAATGAGGGTGCATATTTTTACAACTCATAAACATAGTAAACCAATTGGGGTGTAAAATTACAATTACAGGACGCAACTTATAATTTCACACCCCTTTTACCAAAATCAAATCATTTGTAAAAGATGCCATGTAAAATAAGCAATAGAAAACTCTGAACCACCCAAGTCAACCTGTACTTTTACACTTCATATCTTACTATACTCATGCACCATGAGCAGCCACCCGCGTGAACATGCTATGGGGAGCCCATTATAAGAATAATACACCCCTTCTTTTTACAGCCCATATGCATAGTGCCTTCACTCCCTCACAAAATTCCACTGCAGTCAGCCTTACACGGCAAAATCCTCACATTGCATGAGAGTTGTAAAAAAAAAAAAAGCATTGCAAAACCAAACATGATAGGGGAAATCACACAAATTTACACTACATAAAATCCAGAAGGAAAAGCCCAAGTCATGCACTAGGCACCCCTGCGCGTGGCAATCACTTTTTTCCCCCTCGTCGCCTTCTCTCCCCCCCTCTTCATTGCAGGGGGAACTTCTCCAAATCATTGGCACCACGTGTCGCATTCAACTTGGTTCGATCGGAATGTTCTGCAGCCCCGACACCAGGTTTTGCATTCAACTGACCCCTCAGTTTAATTGGGGGCCCAGGTGGCATCGGCATTGGTTTCAAGTCCACCATAAAAGGCAATTCAGACAGCAAATCAGGCCATTCTTCATCTTGTCCGCTTTATTCCCCAGAGGTCAACTGTACACTTTCTTTCCCCACCTTTTTCTTGGGCGCCACGGTCTCCACCTTCCCCACCGGTGCCACAGTCTCCACCTTCCCCACCGGTGCCACAGTCTCCACCTTCCCCACCATCATTGCCTTCGCCACGGATCCCACAGCTTCTGTCAGGTCAGCGGTCAAGATCTTCGGCACTTTGCCGCAAGCATTTGGGTTCTCTGACTGAATTTTGGTGATCGCTGCGGTGACAAACTGGCTTTCAGATTCCGCCCAGGCCCTCGAGTACATTACCCAGCTTGTGTGGGGCAAAGCCCCCACAACATCACTGGGTTTATCACCTATATGTTGAGCTATACCTTGATTTTCGCAGTCGTTGTGTATCCAAACTCCCTCCAGGCCATTCACGTTCCTGTAAACCTTCGACCAATAATGTGAACCGTCCCAGTGGCCTCGAGAAATGAGTGTGTAGGTTTTGTTCGCCAAATTGAGCTTGAAAGGCCACTCAACCCCAGCCATGAATGCCAAATGATCGGTCATGTCAAAGATTGAGGTGACCTCCAAATGGAAATCAAGGTGTAGAGGCGACCGACCCTCATGGAACTGGATGATTGAATTTTCAATCAACAATTTGGATTTGTCCTTGAGAGCGCAGCTCTTGCACGCCAGCCTGGTTTGCTTGTGGATCCCATCAAGCATCCACAGGGACATGAGCGTGCTGACTTCAGACTAACCGAGCTTATTCATTGAGAACATGTCCTTGCTGATTGAGATGACAGAGAGTGTCCGTGTTTTAGCCTCCCTTGCGACCAATCCTTCTATCCCTTTCTCACCTTCCTCGTGTTCGCAATGGAAAGCCCTCAGTTCATCAACATTAAACAAGCCCTTGAGTGCTTTGTAGGGGTCCAAGATGATCTCAATGAAGAAATCACAAGACGCAAATGCGCCAGGCCAAAAGTTTTGAGGGTGCTTCTTCTGTGCAAGATTGAAAAGCATTTATTGGCACTTGGTGAGGGTGGACGGAATCTGACCGTTCAAGTTCAGCTCGTAAGTTGCCCGTGCCGAGAAACGCTTCACCACCACAGTAAATAAGTCGCCGTCGGTGCCCTTGGAGTCTTTCAGCCACAATGGGTTGTATAATGCCTACAACATCTCCAACACCGCCGCCATCCAGCACGGATTGGCCAGTTGTGCGTCGGTTAAAGCAGGATAAGACAGATATGTGGAGTACGCATTCTGATTGATGTTGGCTGAGTTCTTTGGCCGGCCTGTCCTTGTCTCCCCTTGGTGCTTTTTGGCAGTGAGTTCCCCTAATAGCGCATCAGTAGTGTCCCGGGCTTGTCCATTGTTGAAAAATCTTCTTTTGCGCTTCTTACTGTGCCCCATTGTTTAGGCGAGAACAGTGTTCGTCTTGGATTTCGAACCATATTCAATAGAAACCCCATGCATAACCGCCTTGAAGTCTTTGCGCAAGACATTGACAAAGGAGAACAACTCAATCATGCCGACCATGAGCGGCTTTTACCGGGGGGAGCAGAAAAATGTTAGTACTATGTCAGGGTGAATTTATTACTTCATGCTTGAGATAGACTGCTCACGAGATCATGTAGTACAACCAATGCATACTTTCCTGTGCATTGGTTGTACTTGGCATCTTGTCGGGATCTTCAGTTTCGTGGGAATCTTTGAGGACTGGGCGGCCCGATGGGAACAGCATCACAGAAACATCGGTGGCCGACCACCAGTCCAGCCATCTCTTCATCTTTGGGAATTTACATTGCAAGCTGTCCATCTTTTCCTTGTGTGGAGGCGCCTCTGGAGTTACTGGTTCCAGGAGGCCTTTGCACATGGATTGGAAGACTTCCTGGCAATTTAGGGAGGCACTTACGTCATTGAGTGTAACCAAATAGTCATATATATCAGGGGGCCTCGACTTACCTCCTCGTGGGCCATGATAACATTCCTGTTTCGCTTTATTCGGGTGATTTGCGCCCGGAAATGTTCGTGGCAACCCCTCAGCTGTGATCCGTTTCGCCAAACACATCCATGTAAGCTTTGACAAATCCCTCCTTCTGAGCCAGGGAGAAGTCGACTACTTGACGGGCCAATGTTTCACGTTCGGTCCGGTTGAGGGAGGGTATCATGAATTTCCTGAAGAGGATGGAGAAGTGAATTTTGTAGTAATTTTCACTTAGCCCTCGGATCCAACTGAGTTGGACTGGGATGCACCGTGCTAGCTCTGAACAGTACATCAGATAGCCATTCTCAAAGAATCTTCTGTAAGTGACATCCGAGAGGAGGCCCCCTTGATACACGCTGTTGTCTGCCTTGTGTGCTAGTAATCGATCGGCCATCCATTTTGTTTGGAACGTGAAGTGCTCATGTTCATCCATAAACGATGAAGATATAATCAGTAACCCTCTCCTGTTTTCGGAGAAATGAGGGGGTTAGCCATTGCAAATCAGAACACTGAGGGCTACAGTTAAATCCTTACTTGTTCCAGTGGAACATGTCCCCAACGCCTGCACCCAGTTTATCAGGTACGATGTTCATCTCCGTGAGCATGAGACAACAATAGTATGTGAGCCGGTCCCAATTCACCAGAGACTCGTGAATCTTGGTGACACTCTCAAAGGGCTCCTTTTGGTCGTTGGGTTTCCCTAACTGGAGGTGAGAGAAGATGAATCGTCAGTGTGGGTTTCCAGGGAGGTTACGGATAAGAAGCTGGCAGAAAAATAACCAACCTTCAGCTTGAAAGCCCCTGCGGCTGGTTTGTTCTTGATCTCCTCTTTCAAGGCTCTCTTGGCAAGCGGGTCCGGCTTCTTGCATTCAGGCCATGGGTGGTTGTGGGTGCCTTTGTGCTGCATGATCGCCCATCCGGTCTCAAGATTGTAGTCGAATCAACAGAAGGCGGTGCTGCAAGCCTTGAAACGTTTCATGGGCATCTGCCGGTGCTTCCCTGAGAGATGGTTGATGTTATCCCCATGCATTTTTGGTGTGGGGAATTGAGAGAGCAGTGGCTTATGTTTTGATGTATTCTTTGAGCCTGCCTTGGCCAGTTGGAGGGGCTCCTGCCCACTAGCAGCTGTGAATGTCGCATACTAATGCACCGAGGCAATATACTCGGACAAATTTCCACTTCTTCTGTTGTCTGAAGTCAATCCCGGTTGTCTTGGTGAAGCCGACACTGCCAAAGTTTGTGATTTGTTGGTCGGGAAGCCGGACAAAGGTGGTTTTGCCATTTGGGTATAGGGAGTATCCCTCCTTATCAGTCTTGCAGTCGTGGTTGATGTACATCTTGTAATTGTGCATGTCTAGTGGGAGGGAAAAACATTTCTCCCCAATGGTATGTCCCAAGGATGGTTCTTCTTTGCCGGTATGTTCTGTGTCTTGGGCATGGTAGGTGAGGTCTTTGCCTGACTCGGTGTGGGATTTGGGGTAAAGGGCGGCATCGGGTTGGTCTGACATGGTGAGGTACAGGGGGTGGATGGTCAGTGGTAGAAAGAGTGGGAAGTGAGTTTATGGTAGAAGAAATAGGGACAGAATTCATGGGTTTGTTTGGGAGGGTGGATGGAGGAAAAAGAGGGATGAAGGTGGAATGGGTGCGGAGAAGTGTTTGGCCGACAACTAGTGGGGATTGGGGGCGTGTGTATGCTACGAAAGGAGTTCGTGTGGGATCTTCAAGGGTGTGAATGTATAGTTAGATCGGGAATAAATGAAACAAAATATTACATACACTGAGTTTCAGGTGTACTGTTTGCATGCTGCGTTTTGTGATGCTTGCAGCAGAGGAGGGAAAAGGGGTGTAAATATGCAGTGAGGTATGGGAGATTGAGTTTTTGCAGGGGAGGATTGCATGTGCTGTAAGGCGTAGCGTGTAAAATTGACAGGAGATCCAGTAGTTTGCCCTTTTGCAACACTTACTTTGCAGTACATGTGTTGTGGTCAGAAGGGTAGTAAATTTTTAACTTGGCATATCAATTTGGAGTTTTACACCCCAAATCGTTTACAATGCATATGTTATGCAAAAAAAGACTTGTAAAACTCTGGTACCCAAAAAAAATTGATGCTATCCAAAAATTAAATGCCCAGGAGAGCCCCCAGTATGGTGCACCTTCCCATGGCTCCTCCTAGTTCAACATAGAATCCTTGAATAGCACACATGCCTTTACAGATCTATTTCAGTTCATACTTTCTTTCCCTTTCCCACTTTCTGTTTAAATTCCTTGTTCCTCTTTCCTTCAATTTTTTCTTCTTCTTTTCCTTGTCACTCCACTTCAGTTGTGCAGGAGTGAACCCTGGAAAGACAAACTATTCTACTAAGCTAGCTAGTAAAATCTTTGGTGATTTAGGCTCAAAAGAGGGAGTGGTTACTCCCTCTCAGTCTTTACCCGCTCCAAGGAACCAACTGATTATGGGTTATTGGAGGGAGTATTGACTCCCTCCAATGACCAACTACTCATCGGAGGGAGTTTTTATTCCTTCTTAATCCCTCCAAGAACCAACTGGTCATTGGAGGGAGTGTTTACACCCCCCAAAGACCTACTGGTCATCGCAGGGAGTGTTTTCTCCCTCCAAGGACCCACTGATCATCGGAGGGAGTGCAGTGGGTCCTTGGAGGTAGTAAGCACTCCATCCAATGACAAAAAGCCCCCTCCATGACCAATTTGTTCTTGGAGGGAGTAATCACTTCCTTTGATGCCCGACTGGTCATCAGAGGGGATGTTGACCCCCTCTGTTGGTCCTTGGAGGTAGTAAACACTTCCTTTGATGACTGACCAGTCTAAAGTGAGTGTTTAATCCCCCCAAGAACCAATCTGTTATTGGAGGGAGTAAACATCCCCTCTGATGACCAGTCAGTCATCAATCGGAGTGTTTACTTCCTCTCAGGACCGGTCAGTCATCAGAGGGAATATTTACTCCCTCTCACAACTGGTCCGTCATCAGAGATGACCGACCCATCATGAGAAGGAGTAAACACTCCCTCCATGACCAATCAATTGGTCCTACCAAAACTCCGCCGGCCCACTTTTTTTTTTCCTGCACAACTCCCAAACCTCAGGCCGGTTTTGGAGTTGTGACTCCCAGAAAATATATATTTTTATTTTTTATTTGTTTGGGTCAACGAATCCCAAAACCCCTCCCTGGATTGGAGTTGGGACTCCCAAACGAGACATTGTGCGGGTCGCGGGAGTCGCAACTCCAAAACTCGGGAGTTGTTTAACCAAGGTCCAAAAGTTAAACTGGGAACCAAAAGTCTACATTGATCACTTCCTGAATGCAAAATCAGCTGCCTCAACTGTCAGACGTCACCTCTGGGGCTCACCAACATCTGTCTGGGCCGGGACATCATCAAACGTGTCGTAGGGAAGTACACAGAAGGTCAACGTCTTTGGGATGATCATAACATTTCTTTGATTTTTCTTTGACATACTTTGTTAGATTATATCTGAACTTAATTTCAAAGGCTTCCTTTTGCTTTTTGCTTGGGTTGGCGGCATTATAGCCGTTCCAACATGTGAGTTTTTTGGACTTTGTGCTGATAAAGCTAGCAACAATCTGTCCATGTTGTACGAAAATTGTTATGTTGTCTTTCACTAAAAAAAAGTTGGTTGGGTACCCGCCCAACAGAAAGGGAATTGATCACAGTACCCCAAGCTGGATGTATGCAGCGGTTGGGATTATTCTACCGTTTCATCATGTACTTGTTATTCTCAACGTCTCAAGTTGTCCAAAAAGGATTTTACTTCAAATCGAGGATCATAGCACTACCCCCAAATTCCTCCCAATTGGTTTCTTGAGCCTTACTTGTTAGAATCACAGAGTCTTGCAAAACCAACTCAACCAATGAATTCTCAGGATGCAAGTGCATCTTTCCATGCGTGGAACCTCATAGGATGCAAGTGCATCTTTTCATGTGTGGAACCTCATATGTAGCTCATCAGATGAGTGAGCTACAGGCTCTGGAACTTGGACCAGAATCTCACAAGATCCCCTCAGGCGAGCACCCCCACTCAAGTGGTAAGTCCCTCCCTGTGGCCGCGGGCTCCCACACGCTCACCACTCAGCCCCACAGAGGAGGGACTTTGTTAAGTTAGAAGCATCAGAGACCGCTGGCTAGGAGGGCTCCCTATCCATCCATGTCACTTTGCAGTGTGTGCAGTGCCCCCTGTTGTAGCTCAGGTTAGTCATAGAGTAACCATTACTACATGATCACTGTAACCTGGCAGGTTATGTGATGGTACTCAACAACTCTCTTCCCTTATGTAATAGTTGAGTATAAACACATTTATTTCATTCATTATTATATTCTCCTTATGCAATCTACACCTGCTCTTGTCCTCAAGCCTCAATACCAGTGAAAAGGACTTGTGACAGCTGTGGGAGTCAAACCCATGTCATAGTTATGGTACAGACCTGGTCTAAAGCTATGCTAAGCCATCTGATGCATGGCTTACTGAGGCTCCTACAAAAAAAAGGTTAGAAACAATAGAATCTTTCGGTTCAGGTTTGAATCTTCTGAGGTTAAACTTCGATTCTCATTATCCTGCAGCAAAAAAATGGGAATCCTGCTACTGGATGACTTCCCTTCAATCCACAGCCCCCCTGTAGAGCCAGATTCCAGAGCTTATTTGCAGCTGAAAAGCTAAAAGTTTAGCCTTTCTGCTTCCAAATTTGGATCTGCAGGGGCTGCAGATGGCAAAGGGAAGTCTTCCAGTGCTGCAGATGGCAAAGGGAAGTCTTCCACTTTTCAGAGACAACCTTACTTAGCAGAATTAGAATACAAAACCATGTGACAATGATAAAAAAACACAAGTACACATGTTAGAGACATTATTAATCAGGATGGTAATTGGGGTAGACCTCAAACATGCTGCCTGAGCCCAAACAAGTTTGGGCCAGACACAGACACATGATATTGGATTTTTCTAATGTTGAGTTATGCTTATATTCATTATGCAGTATGCTTAAAACCATAACACTAGCAACCATGCATAAAGTGTACACTAGGTTGCTTTAGGTGTTTACCTCTTTAGTGAATCAGAACAATTTCATTCTCACTCCCTAGTGTCAGCGCTGGGTTGCTACACTACACTATTTCCCAAAAATAGCATAGCATAGCGACTTTCTTTTCAGCCGCCAGCAGTCCTAGGAGCCCCTATGCTGCGCTACAGCCCTTTGTAGCGGGTTTTTACTGCTAAAAAGTGCTGTAGCACAGCGTAGCAACACCCTCTTAGGGGTGCCAGTGCTTGAACCGCTAACAGCTAAGGCAAAAGCCGTTAGCTGTTAGCGGTTATTGCTACGCTACCCTCTACGGGTAGCGTAGCGACCCACCATTGTTAGAATGAATGGATTCGTGTTGATCTCCCCTACATTTTGGTTAGCATCACCATCACCCAGTGATGATGATAACCAAAATATGGGGCTTCAAAAACCCCTTGCTCCTCATCCTCATCAGATTGTAAATCGATACTCCTCATCCTCAAAAGATTATGAATTGATAGTTTCAATTTAGTCCGAGCGGTGACACATCTCACCACCAATATTTTCATAATATTATCTGCACATCAGCGTGCTTACAGCTGCATACAGTTGTTTCCACAGCTGTACGCATGATGTGTAAATCCATGATTGGAATGTGGTGGATGCCTCACAGGAATGGGTACAAGATTCTCATTGGAAGGCACAGGATGTGAAGGGAAAAGTGGATAGAAAAATGTGCAACACTTAAATCTACTCGGCCCCCAGTTTTTGGGCCAGGGGCCTACATTTTCTCTTTGTGATGAGAGAGAATAAGGAAATGCAAGCTAATACAGGCACCAGAACAGGGGACTCAGGCCAAAATTGGGCTTTTCCACATAAGCAGACAAATGCCATGAAAACGTCCCTGGTTTCTCAAAATGAATTGGTTTTGGTGGCAGGTTGTATCTGGATGAGATTCCAGATTTTTTGGTTTCCAAACACCCAAAAAAAATTCTCACAAGGTATCTGAATTTTTGAGATACTGTATCTTTCCCATATCTTGAGTTTTTTGGGGGACTGCAAAAAACTTGTGAGATACAGGATAGTAGTACAATACAGACCAAACAGACCCTTAAAAGGACAGAACTTGCAACTCCATCACCATCATCTCACAATTTACAAAAAGGCTTTCACAACTTCTTTTGATTTTTAGAGCAGTCACATTGGACTGGTAAAGTTGCCAATTTTGAGGCAACTTAACTGGTGCGGCAACCACATCGGCTCAGGTTTAGTCAAGCCTAACAAAAGCCTCTCGTGAGAGGCCCCCGGAGGGTCTCTGTCTCACAGAGAGAATTATGTGTAAGACTCGGTTTCCAGCCTGAGTCCCAAACACGTGAGTCGCTGTATGACCACAATGTTCCTTTCTTTTCATGTTTATAAATTGCTTTCATCTCATATCCCCTTGCCAATTGAGTGCCTGATAGCTTAGATCAGTGCGCATTGTTTTATCCACTTTTCGTGACCATTCTCTCTCCTGGGGCATGTGACCATTGATTACAAAGGTGTCTGTCTACCCTTCCCATTCAACCCCACACCGAAACCCAGGTATTGCCAACTGTATGCAGCTAATGGGTGTATGTACAGAAAAGCTGACATAGACGGACCAGAAAAAAGGGTAGGATTGAGCTCAGGCTCAAAGGAAATGGGTGATGTGATAAAATTGGACCTGACAGAAAGAAAGAAGAGATCAAAGGCTTTTGAATGGTCCCAAAGGCTTGGCCCCGGGCCATCGGAAAGTTAACAAAAAATGACATTGAAGGCTTTTACCCCCAAAAATGGGAATTTTCGACTGGGGACTCAAGCCAAAAATGCTGCTTTGCATGCAAGTCCCTCCCAGGGCCGGGACTTGTGTTAAGTTCGAGGTTTACTCTGGGCTAAGTTGACCGAAAGTTCCAATTCAGGTTGACGATCGCTAAATTTAACGGTCGTAAACCTGGCCGGATAAGACTATTTCGTAGCAGCTTCAAGGGCACATTTCCAGGTTAGCTAACCTGAATTCTGAGAGGCCAATGTGGATGCCATTTAGGCTACCCCGACCATCCCCCTAACTTGAGGACATCTTGACCTTAAATTTGACCGAACAAATGTGAATCGTCTTACAGCAGCATGTTTGGCCAGTCAAACAACAGCCTGTTCAACGGCCTAAACAGCTTGTTGTTCAAGCCTCTCCCAGACCAACAAGATCACTTCCTTGTTAGTCAAAGGCAATAGCTTCTTGCACTATATGAGACTAACTGTATTATTCAATAAAAAAGATCCTCTGAGGGAGAAATAAATTGAGGTTGAAAAGCTATTTACAGCTTACAGGTAGTTTGAACACCGACTTATCCCTCTCATGATACCAACATGTATCATGTAAATATTTAAGTAGATCAACAAAACAACGATGAGATCGATCGATAAACAAGGGGTAGAGAAAGAGATAAGATATGTCCATTTGTACACAGCAATCTTTAAAAAAAAAAAAAACAAGGGAAAGATTTAACGAGTGACCAAAGTCCCCTCTCGCCAAAGAACGACAAAGAAAAAAAAGGGAACTCCAAAGAAAGACATGTATATGAAGCACTCCTAACTAGCCCTGAACTGTAAAGAGAAAAAAAAGAAACACACAGAAAACAGATAACAATCCCCTTCAACAGACAGATACAATTTGATATATAAAGAACGACAGATGACGAGTCCATGACCGACAGGTTTAGTACGCCCGAAGAAAGAAAGAAAAAATAAAACATTGACAAGAGCAAGAGAGAGAGTAGTGACCACAACAACGACTAAAACAGTTAACAAACCGAAACAAGGAGCTAGACATTTTTTTAATGTAAAAGAATTTGAAGGTTGGCTCTGGAAAATTTACCCAATCAGTAGAGAAAAGAGACGTACGGAAGAAGGTTGGAAAAGAGTTATTGACAGGAGGGACGAGGGATTTTGGTACCCGATTTGGGCCGAGGGGAGGTGGAAACGGTCTGGAGTAAGTTGCTGATACTCACGCTGCCTATGCCAAGGAAGGTGTCACCGAAAAACAGTCAACCTTTCTCTACTCATGTGTCTTCAACAGATCCTCAATAGGAGAGGGGGAGGGAAGGGAAGGAATGGGAGTCACTGACAATTGTTGTTCGAGAGTGCAGATCCTTTCTATCAGTCTTTCTCCTTCCTCTTGCTTCGTTGGGTTCTTAATCTCTATCGTCGACTTCGCTTGGTTTTCTTCATCCCTACTACCACCACTACCAGGTGATAAATGACGCATGACCGTGCCCGATCGCAGGGTAAAGCTACCACTTGAAGAAACAAATAAGAGAAAACTCCATTAGACGGAAAGACCGGCTTAAACATCAAAATGGAGACTGTGGATCGGGCCACAAACTCGTTCAGCTTTGCCTGGACGATCATGTCGATGCGATTTTGGACGAGTTCGTCGAAGTTCTTCCGCATGACTTCCTCAACGCGTTTTTCGAGTTCATCAGGCTGAATGGGGCCAACAGGCCAAGTTACGGAGGAGTCTTTGGCTCTATCGACGTGATGCAAGTGAGCAGCCGAGGGACGGAAACTAAGTTTCCGGGGAACTGCGAATTCCATCGTCGCCGCAGGTGACGCGAAACAATCCGAAAGCTGGCGTCTTCGGACATTCAAGCTCATCGGTTGGGTCACCGCTGGCTCACTCGACTTGATGGGCGTGGGTGGAAATGATGGTACCCCGACCGAAGCGCTCTTCTTTACTTGTGTGGTTGGAAATGGTAGCTTAGAAAACGCATCCACTGATGGTGTCCGACCCCAAGATAGCTTGGACGGAGGGGTGATGGGTTCCGCCGTCGCATGGGCTAGAGATAGATTAGGTACAGACTTCGTGTTTTGTTGATATAGTGATACAGCCGGTAGGAGAAACTTCCGATCTACTGTTTATTCCAAAAATTGTTTTTCAAACGTGCAAAATGATGCGAATTCAGTTGAAAATTCTACCATATCTGATAGAGAGGATGATTACTCACAGACTTTGAGAGTCTGATGTGACACTTTGTTCTCCACGTTTCGAGAGTGACTACCAAATGTCAGCGTGCTGACCACGTATAACGGAAAAAACCCAGGTCACAAAAAAGGAGTTATTTTATGAGTGGAGCAGGGGGGTTGGGAAAGACTGACTTGATCGTATCTCGGTATTGAGATGCAACCGGCGCGACATTACAGATCACTAGGCCGGCAGACGTTCCTCCGAGACTGTCACTCAAAATTCTCGTGAGCTTAGAATCCCGGTAAGGGATTCGATGCTAGATATCCTCGAGTTTGAAGAGGTAAGCACAGGAATTTAATAGAAAAGGTGAGTTTGAGCTATTGGTCAGACCGTACTCACATCGCTAGTATTCAAAGATCGGACGACTTTCCGTAGTGCCAGCAAGCTCTGATTAATTTCAACGGACTCCTTCATGCGTTCTTTATTGTTTTCATTTCCAGTTTTTTTGTTATTCTCGCTACCGGCCAAATCGATGAGGACGCATTTACCCTGCTGGATGGGCGTGCCCTCATGAGAGAGAAGGTCGACATGAATGGTGAGGATAGCGTGAGAGCGGGAAGATGTGTGGTTGAGTTTGGTGCTCGAGACAGACCGGAAACGCATTACTTGGCCGTAGAGTTTGTCAAACTGGGCGATGCTCTTGATGACGACATGGCGGAGGTGAGGGATGAAGATCTGGCCGTTAGCGGCCTCTCTGATCGGCAGGTCACCTCGACCGATGTCGCGTGTGGTAGCCGTACCACCCTGAATGAGTAAGTCCCATACTTTATCCTTCCAGATTTCAAAGCATGAGATCGAGACTTGGTAACTGGCAGATTGATTAGCTGAACTCAGTTTGAGCGCCTCGACCCGCTCGAAAATCGTCCGCACCGCCCTGGGCGTGATTCCTGGATCGCTTGGCGAGCCTTGCAGCGTGTGCGTCTTTCCTGAGCCCGTACAGCCAAAACTTGAGTATTTCAGAAAAAAAAACAAGAGTGGTATCAGCAGTCGGAACGCTATTTTCTCGCGTCATCTTTTTTGATTTTCTAAATGAATAAATAAAATGAGCTATGTCATTGACCAACGTGAAGATTGTGGCGGTCTGTTTTGAGAAGGTAAACCAAGTCAGTTGTATATCTGAGTGAGTAGATGTGAGAGAGATATGGCGGACTGACGATACCCTCGAAGATTTTGGTGACCATCTCCTGCACCTGACCGGTGTAGATATCCTGTTGACTACTGTTCTCGTCGTAGCAAGCCGAGAAATCGAAACGGTTGACGAGATGTTTGAGAGGATCTAAGAATTGAGAAGGATGATGATGAGGAAGGAAAGCAAATGGTTTCGAAGAGGGGATGACAGACCGGTGATTCTGATTTCAATCTTATTGAGGACTTGGACGATTGATTGATCTGCGGAGGATTCATCTGGCAGACGGGGTCTGAGCCGACAGACCACCTTGACGGCATGGAGGGTATGATTCGTATTAGATTGAGAGTCGGTTGTGGAAGGTTGTGTGGATGTGTCTTGTGTGGCAGGCAGGTCGACTGATGGCGGAGTGATTTCTCTGGTGCGATTGAGGATACTGTGCAAGGCCTGCATGGCTAAAGAAGGGAAAAGAGGAGAGATGGATGGATGTTTTGAGAATGGTCAACAGGGAATTCGCCCAAAAGCCAATCAGCCCAACTCAACCCAATCGAAAGTCTTCCCATCTGCTCTCAGACACTTGACCCACTCACTAAAATTTATTTATTTTCGTTATAGATACAACTCGAACAGGAAGAAAGTCAGATAAAATAGTACAAAGGGGGCAGACAGCGGAGGAGCTGGTGCAAATGATGACCGAGATAAAACAAACAAAACCAACATCGGAATACACATTTTTATTTGTTTGTTGATCAGCAAAAAAAAAAAAAGCTTTGGAGAACAAGAATAGCTTGAGATAAGCAGCAAGTACAAACAGTTTTTGAGTCAATTTTGAGACTTTCTTTGGAAACTATTTCCTACTTTTGATTTGGGTCTTGAAAAAGTAAAAAAGGCTTTACGTCTTATGGGGGTCTGTATTTTTACAAGTCATTTTGTGCTGCATCTGCATAGAAAAACTTTTTCACGTGCACTCCTCAGCTCACAAATTTATACTGCATGAAGTAGAAAACGGAGGACTTCCCGTAGGATCTACAGCCCCTGTAAATTCTTGATTTGACCCTGTAAAGCTAAATTTTGGGAGCAGTTTTGAGACCACTTTTGGTTTCCTTTTTTTTTCTCCAATGAAATTGTTTTCTTCTCCTTGATTTGCAAGATGTATGCCAGTGTATGCCTACCTCTCTTTTTTTTTGACGATGAGGAACGCATGTAAGATGCCCATATCCGGTATTTTTTCCTCCTGATCCAATGAGTGAGTCAATTCCATGATTTCCCTCCGGATGACATGTGCCGACCTCGATTGCATCCATCCGAATGAAGAATTGAGAAAAAAAATTGACAAGCTGTAAGGGAAGGAAGGGTGACAGTATGGGTTTCGGCGTGCAAAAAAAATAAAAAAAATCAAAGGTTTTCACAATTATTGAAAAATTATTTGAAAGGGAAGGAAGGGTGAAAAAAATTTGAAGTGGTGATGGATTGAAGGAAAAATCATGAAATTTCACAGAAAAAATATTTTTGTGTTGATTGGTTTTGAGACGAAAGAGATTTAAGATAAATGAGGAGACCACCAGCCAAAGGGTGCTCTGACCTCAAGCCATAATTCATGAATTAGGTGTAAGTCCCTCCTGCGGAGGGCACCCACCGGCACGCGAGCAAGGGACTAGTTAAGTTTGTCATGGGAAGTCCTCCAATACCTTGCAAAATATGAAACAGAAAATTCCCCCCACAATGCAGCCACACATATTTTTACTATGGAGGCACTGGTCCGCCATCCCAGCCATAAAATTGTATTTATGACCTTTACACAGGTTTCAGCCGCCAAACCAGCCAATGTCGCCACCAAATCTGCCTAAACCCAGCCCCCAAACCACCATCCCTGCCAACCTGTATTTTGGCCCCAACAGCTTGTATCCGCCAAACATGCCCCCCATTGCCAGCCCTGCCAGATGTGGGTCTCACCTGTTGAGTAGGCTAAAACCAAAACACAAGCCCTATACAGGCTCCCTCACAGGGGCAACCATCCCTTGTATTTTTGTATTGACATCCCGGTTTGGATGGCCCACATAACAGTCACAATGTGGCCCATATAACCTCAACCCTGGGTGGACAACCCAAGAGTAGTCCCATCACACCCACAGGCCACCCCCCCCCCCCCCTTACTTACATTCAGCCAGCCAGTCACACCAATGCATTGTCTCCAGTGTGGCAACCCATCAACCATCCTGCCTGGCCTTAGCCAAAACTGCATCAACATTGCGGCGTCCAACCCCATACCAATCACACCAACCCCCCTCAATCCAGCAATCCAGCATTCCCACCCATACCAACAAGCTCCTGTTGGCCAGGGTCCAGGCCAATAAAGACTCTGTCGGCCATGGTCCATGGCCAACAGAGTCTTGGTAGGCCTAGGCCCTGGCCAACAAACACTATGTCGGCCAGGGTCCAGGCTGACGAGCGCTCTGTTGGCCAGGGTCTAGGCCTACAAAGACTCTGTCAGCCATGGTCCAGGCCGATGATGACTCAGTCGGCCATGGTCCACGCGGTCAAAGCCTTTGTCTCTGCCCAAAAGATCTGGGCTCAGTTATCCTGAGCTTAGCCAAACAAGGCTTTTGTCAGCCCTCCCCTGGCTAGGTAGAGTTCAAACCTCACCTTGTGAATGATTGGCCAAACATCTGACCTCAACCGGCGGCATGATGTCACAAACAATCTTCAACCTTTCGGGCTGAATATCCCTGGGCCGGCGAACAGCCTCATCATCCTCTCCAATGGAGGGTCCCGGGGATCCCGCGCTAGCGCTCTCCATAGGAGAGGCTTATGAATTATGTCACAAAACTTGCAGGGACAGGAGGGATTTTCAACCCCAAAAGTACTTAAATTGCACTTAAAAATTATTTGGAGAGAAACAACATCCTATCTCAAAAATACAAATCAGATAATTTGTTAATGTAGATGTTGTGCTCCCCCTCCCAAATTTTTGGAGCGCTACCTCAAGCATGGAGTGAGGGAATAGGCCTTGAAGAGCAAGGGCTCCAACTGGATTCTCCATGGATCTCCCAATGACCTGAAAATTGATTTGCAAGGATACACAATGTCCAGATGGATGCTGATGGATGAAGATCCTGTGATGTGCACAGTGTTAAAGCATGCATAGTTGTTGCGGTACTGAACCCATTGGAGGCTCTCAACTTTAGAACTTGTTGATCCTGGATCTACAAGGAAGGATTCCTGTGGATCCATGGCAAGAGTTTTGTCAGGACCAGGTCAATTTTTCATGATTTGAAAAATTGTACCAAGTGAATGGTTGTGATTCAGAGAACAAGATCAACACCAAATTAAAGAGGGGGTCAACATTAGTCATGTGGCTCTGGGGCAGATTGGGGCATGAGGTTTTGAATGAGCAAGACCGCTAAGAAATTTTCCTCTTGCCAAAGGAGATTCCTGTCCCACCGGCAAAATGGACTTTTTTGCAAGTCCCTCTCCCACTGCCGCCAGTGCCACACAGCGCTGAAGCTCCCACCAGGGGGGACTTGTGTTAAGTTAGCTCACCATCCAACCAGAATAAACCCAGAAAAACTTCACACCTGGCCAACAAACCTTCTGTTGGCCAGGGTCCAGGCCGACGAATGCTCTGTTGGCCAGGGTCTAGGCCTACAAAGACTCTGTCGGCCATGGACCATGGCCCAAATAGTCTTGGTAAGCCTATACCCTGGCCAACCAACACTCTGTTGGCCATGGTCCAGGCCAACAAAGACTCTCAAGCTTAACTAAGCCACTTGTGGTGAGCGGGTCTGGGCAGCAGCCCAGTCTCACCAGAGAGGCCTATACACAAGCACACCAAGCTCGTGTGAGCCTGGCGTGATGTAGAGGCTCTTTTTAAGAGTTTCTCTCTTGGCTTCTTCATTACTCATCACAAATTTTTTTTGGTTTGTTTTCATGACAGTGTTCCATGCTTGTAATTTTTCAGTATTTTTTTGTTGTTGTATTCTCACCTCTTCATTTTTGAAACTCAATCACAAGAAATTTGAAAAATCATTTCATTTAACTAGGGACTTCGAAAAACGACTCCCAAAAATTCGACAAACGACTCCCATGGGAGTCATTGGTCAAATTTTGATTTTTTTTGGGAGTCGTCGCGAAAATTTCATGAAAATTTAGCAAAACTTAAGCAAAGAAAAAAAAATTATAACTTTTGACTTTTGAATGGCTGGTCCAAATGACCTAAAAATTTCAAATAGAAAAATAGAGCCCCCCATTATTCCTATGAAAAAAACTCAACCCCATTTCACCTGCAGAAACCATTTGCATGGTGTAGCCCAATTTCCACATTTCCTACTTTAACCAATACAAAGAGGATTATAACTTTGAAACAGAGGATCCAAATGGTCCAAAAATTTTACAGCAATTATTCATGAGATCATTGAATCTTGTGAAAAAATTGTGGTTCAATATCATTTCCCAAATGCCTTTGGGAATTTTTCTTTTATTGCCACTTACATGGACAAAAAAATTAAATTCCCAAAGGCTTTTGAAAAATGATATGGAGCCGCAATTTTTTCAAAAGATTCAATGGTATCATGAATGATTACTGTAAAATTTCTGGACCCCTTGGATCATTCATTTTAAATCTATAATCTTTTTTGTATTAATCCAAGTAGGAAATTTGGAAATTGGGCCACACCACGCAAATGGGGTTGAAATTTTATCAGAGTACTCATGGGGGGCTCTATTTGTGTATTTGAAATTTTTAGGCCTTTTGGACTGGCCATTCAAAAGTTATAATTTTTTCTTTTGACTCAATTTTTGGTCAATTTTTGTGAAATTTTTGTGATGACTCCCAAAAAAAAATCAAAATTTGACCAACAACTCCCATGGGAGTTCATCAAATTTTTGAAAGTCGTTTTTCGAAGTACCTTTAACTAACCGGCAAGAATATAATGAAGAACATCACATTATATTGATGTTTAAGCATAAATTAGCAAAACAATACTGAGTTAGAGGATAGTTAAGCGATCTATCTTTTAGATCGCTTACAAAAATCAACTTGTCCAATTTTGGAAGCACATTGATGACAAATTCAATGGCGGACATCCAGAATGATGATATCACATTACGAACCGGTGGAGACAATGATCAGCCGCTCGATGTTGTAGCCAAAGATTTGTTAACTTTTGAAGAGACATGGGAAAAAGTTGAAGAACCGTCATAGAGACGATGATCTGGACGGGTGCTGAAGAATAAATCAGGCCAGTATGTATGCAGTCCAAAAAAAGTTAACTTCTTGGTAGCTTTATAACCTTCTTCCCTTTTAAGCATATTTATGCTTGTAGTGTGTCAGTGCTCGGTCCTTGTCATATGGAGGACTAGAATCAAAGTTCAAAAAGTTGAACTTCAATATATATTTTTTGGCTAGAACCAGTTTCAATTTTACATTAAAAAAATACTAGAAAATAAAGAACATGTAGAAGTACAATGTATCAGAGCCTAGAAAGAATTTATGCAGTACTGAATGAGGAGTGATGAATACAAGGGTGCTCCCACCAAAACCTTGGAAACAGCTCAGGCGGGAAAGGTGTTTTAGTATGCAAGTCCCTCCCTCCAGGAGGGGTCGCTTTGCGTCAAGCCAAATGCTGCACGGCCCGCAGGAGGCTGGGACCTTGTGTTAAGTTTGGAAGACTCTGTTGGCCATCCATGGCCCACAGAGTCTTGATAGGCCTAGACCAGGACCCAGGCGGGTGTTGAGAATGGTATGCAAAATTGGCCAAAACACCCAAAACATACTCTTGAAACAGGTATGAATGGGTCATTTTTGCCAAAGGGTACTCATGAAATCACCATTTTTAGTATGAAAAATTGGGTAAAACAGCCTCATATTCTCCAAGCCCAAAATAATTTGGGGGTTTTATCACGTTTAGGCTGACTTTAGCCTAAGCCTACTCTTGAAACAGGTATTTCTCAACCAAAAATCACTGATCCCCGAGGGTCCTCAAGGTATGAATTTTGGCAAAAACCCGGGTTTTTTAACACCTGCCTATATAGGAGCTT